>JASDQU010884036.1:0-12430 GCA_032191745.1 Picea mariana | reverse complement strand
ATAAAGTTCTCCATTACTTTATCATTTAAATATTCCTCCTTGACTTTGTCACCTCACTTTATCATTTAAATCATCTTCTTTGATTTTGTCACTTCAATTTATTATTTAAATAATCCTTCTTGAATTTGTCACTTTACTTTATCATTTAAATAATAATTTCTTATTTTCAAGCTCTTTGACCTTTTGGGGCTTCAAGACAACATATGAGGGTCCTCCAACTTTGTAAGGCCATAACTCTCAAACTGTGAGGAGTTATGTGACGTTCCACATACCACCAGAAATGGAATGACATGTAATATCCATATAGAATAGTCTTACCTTCAAATATATCAAAACTCATACCATTATCCATCAAACAAACTTGGGTCCATTACCCAAACCCGGGTTCTCCAACTTCTCATGGCCATAACTCTCTAATCATGAGGCGTTATGTGATGTTCCACATACCACCGGAAATGGAATGACATATACTATCCATATAGAATAGTCTTACCTTCAAATATATTAAAACACATACCACTATACATGAAACAAACTTGGGTCCATTACCCAAACCTTTGTGCTATCGGACTTTCTCCAAGGGTTGACATCAATATACAATATCACTCTCCAATGGTTGACATCAATGGAAACCAACAATCCATACCAAATATCCATTAACCTAAGCCAATTGTTTGAAAATCACCACCATTAGAATCTTTTCATGGAGACTTCAAAGACTTCTGCATATGTATTCTATTTAGCTTCATAAAATTACATTCAAGTTCAAACAACTAAATCATGCCCTTGCACTTCTTCCAAATACTAATACATTTGGAACTTGTAATATTTATACAGGTTTGAGTTCCTCTGGTTTAAAACCGTTTACAATGCTTGAAATGAAACATTTCAATTTCTGAAACTCATTACAATAATTGCAAATGACAGTTTTGGTATTGGAACCGATTACAATGATTAATAAGAAAACATTTGATGATCTGTCTTCTAAGCTTTTAACTCCTTTGACACTTCAACTCCTTTATTTTCCACTTATTTTGTTCTGTTCTTCTGCCCGATCTGCCATCTTCAGTGACACCTAGACATCATTTACTATCTCCTAGAAACATGCACTTTGTCTTACCTATCCATATTATCTCCTTCCATTTCAAGTTGGAAGGGATATCATAATCCATCATTTATTTGATCAGGATCTTCAAGTCAATGCAAGAGGCATATGTCATGACTGGTAGTCCAACTTTCACTGCTTTGAACTGATTCAAAATCTCAAAATCTATAATTAGATGTTCAACCAGGGTTGCTCCTTTTAGGTTTTCATCGAAGTTTTCAAACTTGGAGTGATCCATTCTGCACTGAGTGAGGCGAGCGTTATATTCTTCCTGGTCATATAATTTCCCTTTTCCATCTCGGAGTTATAAACAATTCACCATGAAATGGTGGATCATCCACACCGGACTCTACGAAATGTCCTGAAGGTATTCTAGTATAGTATTCAACAACAACGTCTCCTAAAAATTGGGTCTTGTATAACATTCAATAACAAATTTATAGGGAGTGATGATTCAACCAATGGAGTAAAACTCTCGATCTCAGAGGATACGTCGTTATTGATTTCTCCTTCAGGAGAAGGACCCTCTGGTGAATTAGGAAGCAAGGGGGTGTATTATTCCAAAGGAAATCCATACATCCTACGTGAATGGCGAGGGATGATGTTGGCCACACCCAAAAAAGAATAAAAAAGATCTATGGCCAACTAGAGAAAACAAGCAAAACTCCAATATTAAAATCTAGATATCAAGAAGGCAAACAAAACTTCTTATTTCGAAATCACTAGTTGGTGATGAAATCCAATGTCATGATATTAAGACAAGAAAGGGCTAGGATAAATCAGGTGAAAAAGTTACTTTGACGGCCTGCTTAACAGACTTACGCCTTGGTGCAAGATCCCACACATAATCATGGGTATACCCTCCAAGGAGACCGAGTGAGTTTAGCCAACGTCGATTCCAGATACTGTGAAGACTTTCCCCTCCACACTCACCTCGTGTGAAGACCCTAAAGAGACAGGATACTAAGGTTACCAATTACGACAATGATTCCTGGGGAAGCAGTCGACAATCTGATATACACACAAAGGAAGGGAATCGAAGCCCGAAATCGCCTTGAGAAGGTCTGCACAGGATTTTCTTTTCAAGTGACCCCCAATAATACGCACAATCACTACACTAAGACCAAAAACGTAGGGTGAGTAACTTTGTTGGTCCTAATGCGACTTTGTGATTGACCCTTGTGTTAGAAGGGATTCCCAAGACAAAATGTAGAAAATGGAGTTAACTCTCCCTATCACAATATACTATTGTGTGTTTTGATGCTTTGGAGAGTATTCCTCAACCTATTCCAAATCGCTATCCCTAGCTAATGTTGGTAATAGTTCTAAAAAATAAAATTTACTAGATAGATTTTAAAATTACGTTGAATTTTAATGGTTGTTGCTTTACTAAAAAAGGAAGCGGAGATGAAACTGATGAATTTCTTGACCGTGACTCAACAATATTCAAAGAGAGATGAGATGCAATCTTTTTGTTCAATGAACTCTAATTACATAAGGGATAAGGTTTTATTTTTCATAATACAACAAGTTGTGAAACACAATTCCTTCAATCTTTGAACGATCTTAATGCCAAACAATCAAAGCTATCAACTTTTCCAATTTTATCTTTTTAAACAAACACTTGAATGAAACAATTTCTTGTAAACACTACAAATAGAAAACAAACTTCAATTATTTTTCTTTTCAAATAAAAACAGAGATTTGAATCAAAAAAGGAAAAAAATTCCAAGAAGATGAATGCACTCACAACGCAATTTCCCAAACTTAACTCATAATGCAACCAAACAATGTAAAAGTAAGAAAACTTATTTTTCTAATGAAATAAAAAATCATTTTCGAATAAACAACAATCCAAAACTCAAAAAGATCAATAACACCTTATGTGACAAGAACTAAAGGATAAATCCCAGAGATTATACCCTTGCAGCAAGAAGTGAAAAATAAAACTATGAAGCTTATGAAAAATACTCTCAACACTTGAGAAATGATCAAATTCAGCTAAAAAATACAAATCAAGTTGTAAATAATCACCCAACAGGACCAAAAATTCATCCCAAGAAATGATCAAAAATATGGGCAAAGAGGAAAAAATTGGTTGCCACTCAAAACAATTCTTCAGGAATCGTCGTAGGCTATAGAAAGGCACAGTGCAACGATCAAGGACTGTGTATTTCTCAATGCCTGTGATGATCAAGGATCATCGCAGGCATTGAGAAATACACAGTGCGACGTCGTCGCCCTGGTTTTCAGAGCAGGGTGCGACGATTACTGAAAATAAAAGAAAAATGAACAGAGGAAAGGGTTTCCCAATGAAATTTCAAGACCAGGGAGTCAACATGGATCACCCAATGACTCGGAGAATGAAAAATCAACCAAAAGAAGGAAATCCAAAAGAAAAAAATAAGAAGCAAAGACCAAAAGAGGAAGTTCCCAAATATGGTCGCCAATTTTGTTATCGAACAAATCGGTAAGTGCTGACACAAACTAATCTCCCTAAATTCAACAAGAAATTAGAACAAAACATAGAAGAATACAAGCTTCTCCTTATATTTCATTGTAATGTAAACTAGTTCAAAGAGGGACAAATGACATATTTTTTAAATGTCATTTGATCCTCGCTAGTATCGTCCTTGCTCAATTTTTGGATTTGTGGGATGTTAAACCTGTTAAGAAACACAAACCAACAAAGAGAGAGAACAACGATATATATATTCCAATGAAACATATGCATAAGATCAAGGGGTTATATAATAAAAATGGAAACACTTTTATAGGGAAGAAATGTATCACTGCATTATATTGATGAAAGTGGAGAATACAACCTATGCCTTGATGTTGCAAGGTCCCTTCCAATGGCCCTTTGATTCAACACACACACCTTTGCTCCATTTCTTTTGATGAAGAGTATTCACAACCTGACTTGGAAAGCTAAAGCAAAGCTATCACAAGTACAATCTTCAGCATAATTCTTCATGCATAAGCGAACCTAATTTTTCCCATGAAATAGCCCTCTTTTTATAGGGTTAAGAGGGATGGATGAAGAGATTAGGATGATCCCAGTAAATCATAGAAGCGAGTAAGATCCAAAACAATAGGATACCACCTCATCCTCTCGAAGCTTCCATTCTAAAACTTTCGAGAATTTCACCTTTTTCCTTTGTTTGAGCATCGTCACAACCTAAACACAAGCAACCTGTGACGACGTCATAGTCCACTATGGTGCATCATTTGATGATCAGGGATCATCGCACCCTTATCATTTGGAAAGGTGCAACAATCTTCTTTGGTAGGATTTTTTAACAAAGGAGATATGAGTCTATTTCCCAGGGAGAAAGTCTTATTTCCTCATTAGCTTCAAGGAGTAGAGGAGTAAACAATACACATATCATCATTGAGCACAAGGGTGACCAAAATAATGTGTAACAATTACTAATCCAAAAACTTTGATTAAGATGATATTCTCTTGTTGTTGAAGTTGAGGAAGGTTTGTAGGTCAGCGATCAAATACATCGGGTCTGTTACAAAGTTATAGGTATGTTTATATGCATGTTTTTAGGGTTACGTGTTGATGATGTTATGGTGTATGGAATGATTGAGACATATCATCAGTGATATGGTATATGGTTGAGGCACATGGTTTGAGATAAATGATTGGATGCATGTCTTGTTGATGTTGGTATAATACTTGTTGATGCATATCTTGGTTCTTGATTTGGCACATAAATAAGGTGCATGTTGGACACTTGATGTTGCCATAACGCTTGAGGAACATCTTGGTGATATTGGCATATTGGTGGAGGTTTTGTGCATGCTTGATGTGCATGGTTGGCACATGGTATGGTACATGTGTTGATGGTTGATGTACATGGTTGACACATAGTATGGTACATGTGTTGATGATGCAAGTTTGGTGTATGTTTGATGCACTTGTTAAGGTACATGGTTGATGGTAAAGGTTGGATACAATGACAAGTTGATGTGGCAGGTTGGATACAGTGACAGGTTGATGTGACAGGTTGGATACAGTGACAGGTTGATGTGACAGGTTGGATACAGTGATAGGTTGAGAATGGAAATGATTGTGGTAATGACAGTTTGTCTACACTTATATTTCAAGTAAGTAGGATGGGGAAAGAAAATGAGGTTGTATCCTCCTTCCAGTTGGTGTCAGAGAATCAAGGAGTTGGAGCTTGCTTCAGGTTGGAGCCTAAGAACTAGGTGGTTGTAGCCACCTTCCGGTTGGATCCGGAGAACCCAAGGGGTTGTAGCCTCCTTTTGGTGTGAGCCAGAGAATTTAGGGAGTTGTAGCTTCCTTCAAGTTGGAGCTTGAGAATAGGGGTTTGTAGCCTCCTTCCAGTTTCTGTTGGAGATTTTGGAAGATGGTGCTTCCTATGAATGAATTATTGATATGTATAAGAAAGCATTATGTGGTTTTCTCCCATTTTGGTTTCCACATAAATACTGGTGTACTGTGTATTTGATGTGATGATGTTGATGTGATGTTATTTATGATTATATTCTCATGATATATTGAATGCAATCATAGATCATACATTGATGATATATTGTTGAACATTGTTGTTAAAGTGAAAGAATATATATTGTGGTTAAAAGTGTTATAAAGTGCTTATACTAATTCACCCCCTCCTCTTAGTATTAAATATTAAAGAAGTTTTAAATTTTTGAATTAAAGGTCACATGTTCAAATCTAGAGAGGGGTTAGTGTATGTATACCTCCATAGATTACATGGTCAAATTGTTGTTTAAAGGGAATCCATTATCCCACAAACAAGATATTTATACATCAATTTGGTGTTTATCTAGGTCATGACCTTAAAATTATACTATTATTATTATAATTACAAGATTTTTTCTCTTTTAATAATTGTATTTTTCTTATACAAGTAACCACATTGTAATTATATTTGGATGGGGTGCCTATTCATGTGAATAGAGAGGAACATTAGGTGGTATCTCCAACATGTTTCCCACGTGCCTAAAAGTGGCCTAAAGGAAAGGTCGAGGGTTCAATTAATGACTCTCTATGGTAGTGGAAGGACAAGGGGAATTCATCCAAGGTCCTTCTGTTGGATAACAACTCAAAACCTTATGTGGGTATCTTGATGAGACCATTTGAAATTATGGAAAACATAGGGATGTAAAATTTTAAACCTAATCTCATTTACAAAAATGGAAACACCATGGATGTGGATGGATACCAAGAAGGAGGAAACTAAATTGGCTTCGAGTCATGGCACAACATGCTCAATCTGATTCAAACCTGGTTGGTTAGTATTTCAAGCTCTCCTTCTTGACACTATGTTTATGGTTTTCTATAGGTTATTGTGGTTATAATAGGTTGGTTTTCATGGACTAAAGGAAATCCATCTTAATTTTGGGTTGTTAGTTGGCTTGAGTAGCAAAGGTATTTTGTTACCCTGTTCATCTTGTCTACACTAGCTCTATATAACTTCCCTAGCCTATCCTCTTAGAAGGAAATTATGGTTTCCTCAACACATTGCTCCTTGGGGTTTAGAATGCTCAAAGAGATCCAGGAGGATCGAAAAATGCTCAAAACATAGTCATCTCAAATTCTATTGAAAGTGACGTCATTGTGTAGATCTTGATGAGATATTTACAATGCAATTTGAATGGGATCAAACGAAGTTTGTATGAGAAGTTATGGTTTTTTTAAGTTTGGAAAAAACAAGAAAATGTGGGTGCTACGTGGTAGGTCCATAGGCTTCCATGTGGTCATCCACATAGATGTCAGGATGATTTCAACAAGATGACATGATAGCACCAGAGGCTACCATGTGTCACCTAGACTTGGAATTTTTGGAGGTCTAGTTGGACCAATAAAAATGTGCCACATGCCATCCATCTGGATGATGTGGCATGACCGTACAGTACAGTTGGTAGGTGATTGAATAATGACGTGGTAGGTACAGTCAACATATATATGATGACATAGAAATGGCTTGGCAGTGACGTGGAAGAACGCTGACACAAGAATGTGATTGTACTACAAGTGGACAAACCAGGGAGTGCCACGTGGTACTCTCTGATTGGCCAATAATGGCTAAGGGAGAATAAAATTCGTTAGAGGTCAAATGGAATAGAACCCATGACCTCCAAGAGGATATTCCATGGAATATTCCAAAGTCTTAACTATATCCTCCTACCAATGTGCCACATGCAACTCTTGTTATAACAAACAAAACAAAATATATTTAAGTTATAACAAATGTCCCTGGAATATAGCGGGCCATAGTTAGGCTGCCCAAGCCTATATAATCCTATCTTCGGATAGAGTAAGAGCATGGAAATGTGTTCCAAAGAGAGGGTCTGCATAGAAATGTGTACTAGTTTCATAATTTTCCTCGTTTTGTGTGCAAGAGGTGTTCCTATTTTGGATTTGTCTCGTTTTGCATGCTATTAAATTCTTTGAGAGAAGTATAGAGTGTTTATACTCATTTTTCTCAAAATTTCGAGAGGAATTTGATGGTGATGTTGGTTCTGTGTAAACTTTCTATGTATGAAAGTATTATTACCATTTTTTCGTGTATGATACCCATAGTCTCGTTATACGTGCAAAGGGGGGTCTTTGGGCACCTCTTCAAAACATAGTCGAGTTTATACTCATTTTTCTCATAATTGCATGAGGTATTCAATGGTGATCTCCGTTTTTGGGTTGGAGTAACATAATTTAAGGGTGTCCTAAAATTTTTGGCATTTGAGAATTAATAGAGCAGTCTCACTGTTTGGAACTCCATTATAAAACTGTGTAATGAACTATGTTATTTTTTGTCTCTATTTCTCTCTATTTTGGCACTCATTATTTCCACAATTTATTATCAGTTAATGAAGTTTATATATAAATAAGTGTTTTCACATGATATTTTTGCAAATAGTCAAGTCGATCTTCATTTTCCATATATGGTCGGATGTTTAGTGTTTTATGAACTAATTAACATCTAAGGATTTTCAGGCTGAATTGGTATCAGAGTTTTGTTATTATCACAGGAAGGAAGTTGGTATCATAACTCGTTTGATATTTTCAGATCATGTGGTATCAGAGCTAGTTTTGACATGTATTTGCAAGTGAATGCTTACGAGGTCCATACTCAAGCCTAGTGAAGAATCATTGAAGAGTACATTCCTAAGATTGGTTTGAGGCATGCAAAAGAAAGAAATGGATTCAACAAAAGACATGGATTCTTCTAATCCAAATCCTTTCAGTATTGAAGAGGAATTATTTTTCGCGTTCATGACAATGAAGGTCATGGTGGAAGAAATGTATGAAGATCAAAAGAAGGCCAAGAGAACTGGTAGTAAAGGAAAAGGAAAGCTACATAAACTAGAGAAGAATTCGAAGAGAAAAGAAGAAGAGAAGCCTACATGTTGTCATTGCAAGAAGAAAGGACATGAGCAGGAAACGTTTTGGAATTTGCATCTAGAATTGAAGCCGAAGTGGGCTCAACCTAGAGAGGGTAAAAAGAACACCATGAACATGGTGCAGGAACTTGGATCAGATTTTGAGGATGAAACTAAGGTTACAACTATGGGTATCAAAGGTAAATATTTTCTTGCAAGTTTCAATTCACATACTTCTTCTTCAAAGGCTAATGCAATCCCTTATTGAAGGAAAATAAATGACCTATTTCATTTACGAGTTATCTCAAAGAATGATCCAGGTGGATCATATTAAAATTTGATAGAGTTAAAGTATTCAAAATTAAAAGTAAATCTTACAAAGTGGAAGATCTCGTCAACATCTTTCCGGTGACATTCGTTTCGGGAAAAACGGCGTCCAGATGACAAAGATATCAGTAGTGGAAGTTTCGTCAAAGATGGTGAAAAATGGTTAGAAATGGTTAAGAAATGTAATTTGGGGCTATGGGAATTGAACCCAAGACCTTGTGAAAAGGCCACCATGACCCCATGGTTTGGAAAAAAGGGGTGGTCAAGGGCTTAGCCCTTAACCTTGCCAACACCAAGGCCCCCCTTGGTATTTAAATGTTATTATAAACCATGCCATATGCCTCCATAAATTATATGCCAAACATATATATTAAACCAACCATATAATATAATGCACCATACCATATCAAATTGCGCAATATATATATACGATATATATGTGAATTCATAAGTTATAACCATATAATATATTCCATGTATTAAACCAAATGCACCCAAAACCATATGTTAAAACGATATGCCATATCATATGCGTGGAAGGAGAAGCTTGCTGGTTTGACCCCGGGACTTTCGCCCTCCCTAACCACCATAGCTACCAACGCGCCATTTCCATGGGATGTGGCAAGAAGTGGAAAACTAATATTAAAAGTTGCTGAGATTTGGGGGATTTTGGAGGGCGCATGGCCCATAGCTCGTGCCTCCCTAAACCATTGTTTTTTTTCATTATTTAAATGAGGCATGGGCACGAATCCCGAGGGTGTGTGGGAGTTTTGATGCAGACAGAGATTGGCATGTAGATCAAGGTGGTTTTGCACAGTGATCGAGGTGAATTTGCATGCAGATTGAGGTGGTTTTGCGCATAGATCGAGGTGGTTCTGAGTTTGTATGCATCTCGAGGCCATACGGACTGTACAAATCAGAGGCAGATTTTGGGAATTGTTTCAAGAAGAGCATTCTGAGTCCAGTTTCTGAAATATATCGAGTTTATACTCAAAATTCTTGGTTTTTCGCAAGGATTCTAGATCCAGCTTCAGTTTTTGCATTCAGGCATCTAGAAAGAAAAGTGCTCACAAAATCTTTTAGATATACAGAAAGGTATTCATGTTCATACTTAAAAGTCTTGAAATTTCATCTAGCAGTTGTTGTTGAAGTCTGTTACTGTATATGACAGACAGAAATTAGAAGTCGCTTTGTAAGCATTTGAATACTTAATCTATCGGCCTTCCCATTTGGAAAGTGGCCCGGAGATGTAGCCAGGGGGTCTGGTGAACTCTGTTACCAATTCTTGTTCATAGATGGTTTGCTTACATGTTTATGTGCTCATGTGCTTGATGGATGTTCTTTAATTTTTCATTTCAAAGGTGGTTAACAGTTAAACTTCACATGCAAATAATGGTTAAAGATCTTGAATTTTAGATCAAGTTAAATTTCAGATCAAAGAACACTAAGATTGATAGACTTGTTGATAGTAGATCACAAGTAAATCTTATTTCAGAGCAAGTTGTTAAGAATTTGAGATTGGAAACTCAGCTTCATATGAGAATGTATCCTTTGGAATGGATTTGGGATAATGCTCAGGTACAGGTAACTAAGCAATGCAAGTTACGGTTTGAGATGATTTTGGGAAGTCCATACTTGTACAACAGGAAGGATTTTTTCTACAGGGAACAAAAAAAGTATCATATTTTCAAGGATGGGATTGAGTTCATTGTGAGATATAATAATATGAAGACAAATTTGATAGTTGTCACTACAGGGCACGTGAAAATGCTAGTTAATGCTAGTATCCAAGATCTAGATTTACAACCTACGATTGAAAATAAAACAAGTGCTTTGGTTGATGTTGTTCCTATTAAGAAGGGAAAATATGTTGATGGTTCATTCTCTTTCACATCTATATATTCATTTTTGTTGTTCAATTTATTACTAATCAATGGACTATGGTTAGCTACTGCAACAATGAATGGCGGAGTTTGTGAATTTAAGGGAATGGTTAACTTGGTCAACAATGTTGTTTCAATCTTCATTGTTATTTGTGATGAGTCAAGTGCTTGTTATCCAAGTAGGAAGGATGGATGATACTGGACAAGTGAGGAAAAAGTATCCTCACTTCATTTTTGAATAATCCATACTTTTGGAGATCCAAAAGTTCTTCAGTGGAAAGGTTTAATCTAGGAGGATCCAAAATGCTCAAAGAGATCCAAGAGGATCCAAAAATGAACAAAAATTGATCATCTCAAATGCTATTGAAAGTGACTTCATTGCGTAGAGATCGATGAGAGATTTCCAATGCAATTTGAATGGGATCAAATGGAGTTCGTATGAGAAAGTTATGGTCATTTAAAGTTTGGAAGAACATGCAAAATGGGAGTGCCACATGGCAAGCCCACAGGCTTCCACATGGACATATGTATAGCAGTCAGGATGACATCAGCAAAATGACATGGAAGCACAAGAGGCTACCATGTGTCACTCATATTTGGAATTTTTGGGGGTCCAGTTAGACCAATAAAAATGTGTCACATGTCATCTGTACAGATGATGTGGCATGACCGTACAATACAATTGGTAGGTGATCGGATGTTGAGGTGGAAAGTACAGTCAATAGTCGTACGCTGAGGTGGAAATAACCGAGCAGTGACATGGCAGAATGTTGATGTAATCATGTGACTCTACTACTAGTGGACCAACTAGAGAGTGCCACGTGGCAATCTCTGATTAGCTAATAATGGCCAAGGGAGAATAAAATTGATTGGCAGTCGAATGGAATAGAACCCATGACCTCCAAGAGGATATTCCATGGAATATTCCAAAGTATTAACTATAGCCTCCTACCATTGCGCCACATGCAACTCTTGTTATAACAAACAAAACAAAATATATTTAAGTTATAACAAATGTCTCGAGAATATAGTGGGCCACGGTTAGGCCATCAATGCTTATATAAACCTAGCTCCAGATAGAGTATGAGCATGAAAATGCATGACAAAGAGACAAAATGCATAGAAATTTGTTCTAGTTGCATAATTTTCCTCATTTTGCATGCTATAGGTGTTCCTATTTTGGATTTGTCTCATTTTGCGTGCTATTTGTTAGGATATTTAGACACTTAGGAGTTAGTTAAGATCTACTTGGTCTAATATGTCGTTAGGTAAAAGTGTGTTTCTTTAGTATGCATTAGTATGCATTTGTAGTTAGGAAATCCGACGGTCACGATATGTTCCCGACATAGAGTGATCTGACGGTTCATACTCTCCTCGATCTTAACGGCCATTGATCCATGGCTTAGCACCCGATTGGTCCATGATCTCTATTTAAAGAGCATGGAGGGTCATTTGCCGATGATAGATTGTGAGAAACTCTCTTGTAAAATCTCTTTGTAATATTTTTCTTTGCATTAATAAACTACTCCAAGTGGCTGCGTTGACTAGGGACGTGGATGTTTCCCCGTACGGGTTTTACCACATGAAAACATCAGTGTGTTGATCTTTGATATGGTTATGTGAGTGGTTACTGAAGGTGTTCATCCTCTGTTGGAATACCTGTGTTGTCAAACATGGTATCAGAGCCTGTTTGAAGACCCGCTCCTGTTGTAGATCAAGATCATGAAGCTGAGTT
>JASDQU010884035.1:5693-25997 GCA_032191745.1 Picea mariana | reverse complement strand
CTCTATCCCTCTTAGATTTATTCTTCTTATGGGCTTTGTCATCTTGTTCCAACTGCTCCTTAAGTTGTCTAATTGTTTCTTTCAATTTGCTAACTTTTGTTTTTAATACTTTTATTTTCTTGACCCTCTTCTTCAATGCCTTTTTTTCATGTTCCAATTTTTTGATTCTGTTATTGCCTTTTCCTGATGTTTCTTTCTATCTAAGGGGAATTTCAAGGTCATCCCCACCTTGATCAATTAGTAATTGATTCTGTGTATCTTTTGGGTTCTCTGGTTTCTCTAAAGGACTGTTCTCATCGAATTGAGGTTCTAGATATTCTTCTCCATCAGGAGATGGCATCTCCATATCATGAAGATCAAAGACAGGGTTTGAATGAGGATAAGTTGGATATTGGGGTTCTCCTGACCTATCTGTATCTTCAATAAGTGATATCCATAAATTTCCCAAGACTTGGGCCATCTCCTCTTCATAACTTCTGAAGAAATCATCCTGTTGTCCTACAGGGATTTCATGTGATGGCTCTTCTGTTTGTATAGTTTCCTGAGTGCTTTCAGGTTGTGTTTTCTCTTTATCCTTTCTTCTTTTGATAAAGGAGGTTTCAAGAACATAAATTGTTCTTTGTTTTTTATTATTTGATGTCCCTGTCTACGTTCTTTGAGTTTCTGCCAACTGAATAAGGTCTGTTTCCATTTCAGATTGGGGTACTGGAATTTCTATTTGGGCATTATCTCCCTCTATCTAGACTGCCTCAATTTCTTGTGGGGGAAATTCATGGTGGACTTCAGGTTGCTCAATTTGTAGGGGCCTATCGGGATCAATTAAGTCCCCCTAAGTTATTTGTGTATGGTTTAAGGCCTTGTTTACTATCAATTTTACTAACCCATGATGATTGATTACATTAGCAGGGTCTTTGGCTTTTTGGGTTCTTCCAGTGACTTCATGCAACATAGTATTAAAAAGGAATGGTAGATTTATCACTAACTGTTGTTTTAATACTACCAAAAACTTGAGGTGGCAAGGTCTCAACATATTCTATCGCCTGTTTCATGTGATGTATCTCTGTATCACACCTGTTATCTCCCTTTGGGGTTCTCTAAGAGAAGTGGGGTTGAGGCCTTTTCCTTTTTTGTCGAACTTCTCCCTTGGTTCTACGAAGGACTCCACAACTTCCTTGAGCATTTTGTATTTACTAATCCACTTTGTTCCTTTGTTTGGGAGGCCTATTACCTTGGCTATAATTGCATCAATAACTAGTATTTGTATCCCTCGAATTACTGAGACTCCCCCCTATAGATTTTGGGAAAATGTTAGTGCAACATTTATATCGAATCCCTGCAGTCTGTTAAAGTATTTAATCCACCCTAGATGGTGTAGAATTTCCCATGCTTGGTCAGTTAATTGCAGCAATGTAGTCTCATGACGAATGCTTCGACCACCGATATCTTCTATAAAAAATTCATCACGACTATCATTCCCATCTGTAAACTTAGTTAGACTAGCCTGTGAGAAAAAAATTACTAGAAATGGTAAAAATTACAGAAAAAAACTGGTATATAGAAATACAAATTTTACCATTATCTATAATCATTATGGCCTATCGATAATCATGGGGAATGTCCAGCCCCCGATGAATGAAATGGTCGACCTCGACTGATGGTATGTGTGAACATAATGATGATGATCAATCAAGTGAGGGATAACTATTTTTCTTTCTCCGCTGGGAGAATAACCATTAATAACTTTCAAAGCAATTTAATGTTAATCATGAACGATAATCACACCTTTTGTGGAAAGTACAGGTTCAAATACCAATATTCAATATGTTAAGGAAGAATATTTCGAGTAGTCCTAATATGTTCATGTTTTATAAATATGCCACATGTCATAATTTTGTTACTTTTCCTTGTGTTGAATATAGCCAAAATGATAGCCTCTTTTTAAATAAATTAAGTCCTTGAACACAAGAAAAACTTAACGTATTAAGATAAACTTCATTACCAAAGGCAGAGAAAATTCTACCAGGAGGCGTCCATAGCCTCAACAGGGTTTCCTTTTAACCTATAGATGAGCTAGTATCCTCAATAAATAGTTTGAATATTCTTTTCCAAAAAATGCCACTATTCTGGTTTGGTAGCCAGATAACAATAATTCCATTGACTAGATCGTAACAAAGTGAACAAGTCGGCTCGTGATGAGACCTCTTGTCCTTTGACCCTAAATGCCAACGACCATTTCCCTGGTGTGGTATCCATAGTGGGAATGTAACTTATGTTAGTCTCTTATGATCCTGGTAGGTTGGCTCATGATGAGACCCCCTATCCTTTTTGGGAGAAGGTTATTTTCTTTATTTGTTTTATAATTATTTTTTTTCTTTTTTTCTTTTTTTTTAGGCTTTATTAAGGGAGGCTCATCTACTCCTTAAGAGTGTGGGATGACATAAGATGTGTAAGAATGCCAAGTAAAAATGTGCCTTAGACTCCTTATTATGATGTGAAGGCAAATTATCATTCAAGTATAAGTATATATAGTGGAAAGAAACGAATTACGATGGTTAAGGATTATGAACAATATTAAGATAATTCAGAAAAATCAATCTATAAACAATTTGATAAGGTATACTAGATATTCCTCAAAAAGAAAATGACAAATCGTTACCATGATGATTAGAAGTGATGATGTTGAAAATTAGTTAGTGAACCTCATACCCAAAGGAGTGGCTAAATGTATTAGAAGCACATATTATTGGTGGAAACAAAAATTGTTACTTTCAAAGGAAAGGAAAAACAACAGGAATAACCAAAAAAAGGAACAATAGTTGTTTCTTTCGAATGAACAACGCTACCTGAAAAAAAGGAATGACAATCGAGACAAAGGGAACGATAACTGTTACATTCAAATGAATGACACTACCCACAAAGGGAACAACAATCACAACAAAGGGAACAACAATTGTTACATTTGAATGAACGACACTACCTACAAAGGGAACAACAATTGCAACAAAGGGAACAACAGCTGTTACGTTCGAATGAACGACACTACCCACAAAGGGAACAATAATCACAAAAAAGGGAACGACAACTGTTACGTTCGAATGAACGAAACTACCCACAAAGGGAACAACAATTGCAACAAAGGTAACAACAACTATTACGTTCGAGGAAGATGACATGATGTTCAAATTTAACCATATAATTAAGTAATTGGATACCCCCCACAGACATTTTTGTTTTAGCGAATCTAGGATTGATTAGTCATAAACTAAATTTAATTTTACGGGTAGGTTTATTCAATGATGGTTTACGGTGTCATGCAGTCATTTCTATTTACTATAGCTGTGCATTCTTTTAGTGCAGTCACTCGACTTTTTGTTGTGGAACATGACATATTCATCTCCTGTATAAAACAAAATTTATATTTGGTGGATTGTTCAAAGTGAGACAAGAAAAATTTGAAGTTTTGAATAAGGAACAGAAAAGAGTGCTAATTATATTTCATTACAGTCATCTTTTCTAGTTTTTGTTCTCCAAATCTCTTTATAGTGACTTTCCTAGAAAGTAAAAACCTAAAACTCAATCAAATATTTAAATAAAAATATATAGAATATGTACAGTGTTGTAAAATCAACAATTTCATGGAGCCGAAGCTACTGGGTTACCTTCCCATCCAGCTAAAATATGAACAGTAGGATCATTACTTACTTCTTGGAAAAATGTTTCTTTTGAAAGCGACTAATGGTAAACCCATAGATGATGTCCATTTACCAGAAAAGGAGAACAAAACCCATCAATGGTAGCTAGAGTGACAGTGCCATTATCATGGATTTCTTTGATTTCATACGGTCCGAGCCACCTTGTCTGCAATTTCCCAGGGAAATCCTGAAATGTGGAATCATAGAGAAGACCCAATCACCTTTCTGGAAGGATTAATTATTGATATGATTATTGTGCCAACTAAATCTCTACTTTTGAATAATAGTTGTGCACTGAAGAGAGAACAAGCATGCTTCATCTAACTCATTCAACTATTGTAAGCGTTGCGTGTGTGCTTCCATAAGATCCAATCCAATTTCTTGGGACATTCTTAGAGTCTTGATCTCAAATTCAATTGGAAATATAGGTTCTTTGATAAAGACTAGGTGATAAGGAGAGTAGATAGTAGTGTTACGCCATGTTATGCGATAGGCCCATAAGGAATTTGGAAGCTCGACTCCCTAATTTTGATTGTTTGTCGAGATTATTTTTGTCAAGATTGCCTCTAAGAATTTATTGGTACTTTCCACTTGTCTGTTTTCCTATGGGTGGTATGGGGAGCTAACCCTATGTTTAATGTGATAATTGTGTAGAGTGGGTGAGATTTTATGTGCTGTAAATTGCGACCCTTCGTCCATTTTTACTTCCCTGGGTAATCCATAGCGTACAAATAGTTCAAAGAAAAAATTAATGACTGCTTGCTTGGTTGTGTTTGTAAAGGCCATTGCTTCTACCCATTTGGTCACATAGTATGTTGCAACTAGTATATAAGCCTTTTGGTTTGATTTTGGGTTAAAGGGGCCAACAAAATCCAATGCCCATCTCTCGAAAGGTTCCATCACCACTTGTGGTTGCAGGGGAATTTCATTAGCTTGTCTTGGTCGTCCCATCCTTTGACAGTTATCACAGGCCTGAACACACTTCTTTGCATCTTTGAATATTGAGAGCCAATAATAGCCCATATGTAAAACCTTATGCCCAGTTCTGCGGTCTGCAAAATGTTCACCATAGGGATCATCATGACTCGCCTTCAAGACATTGTAAATTTCATTGTCTCTGATACATATTTCGATCTGAAGATCATATCCTGTGTGAAAAAGATATCCACCAATCCAGGTGAACCATGCACTACGCTGAACAATTAATTTCCTTTCTCTTGATGACAGGTGTGCTAGAAATTTCCTAACTGCCAGGTAATTCGCCACATCAGTGTACCAAGGTGTCTTAATAGTCATAGCGAACAAGTGTTCTTCTGGAAATTGGTCTTCGACTGTCAAAGAGTTATCTGTTTTGGGTACATGAGACAATAAATATGCAACCATATTCTCTCTTTCCGGTCGATCCTTAATGGTGATGTTGAATTCCTGAAACAACAACAACCACCGAGTAACCCGACCATTAGAAATTGTTTTTTTGGCTAAATATCTAATAACAGAGTGATCAATATACATAATCATTGGATATCCTGTTATATAGTGTCAAAATTTATTAATAGCATGTATAACGGCTAAATTTTTTTTTTCTGTTACTGTGTAATTTAATTCGGCAGGAGTAATATTTTTGCTAATAAAATAAATAGTGTAAGGTTTCTTGTCCTCTTCCTATCCAAGGACAACGCCTATAGTTATATCTGATGCGTCTAAAGAGATGTAAAATGGTAATTTCCAGTTTGGTCCTCTCAGGACCGATGTTGTTGAAACTAACCTTTTAAGCTCTGCAAATGCAACATCACACTTATCAAAGCACTGAAATTCCACATTACCAGTTAAAGCATGTAAAGGTGCACCTATTATTGAAAATTTTTCTATGAATCTGCGATGATATCCTTCACGGACAAGGAAACTACATACCTTGGTTTGTGTACGAGGTGTAGGCAAATTAAGTATTACCTCTATTTTGTTGGGCCTACCTTGATTCCATTTGTAGAAACATAGTGTCCTAGTACCACACCTTCAACCATCATCATTTGAAATTTATCATGACTCAAACATAGCCTATTAGTAATGCATCATTCCAGTACCTTCTATAGATTTATTAAAGCTTGATCAAAGTCAGTACCATAAGGAGTAAACTTCTCCATGTAAACTTCAAGTCCTTCATTAATTAAATCAGAAAATATGCTTAAAATAGCTCTCTAGAATGTAGCTGGAGCATTACACAATCCAAAGGGAAATACTCGATATGAAAAGGTGCCCTAGGGACATGTAAATGTGGTTTTATCCTGGTCTTCTGGAGAAATATGAATCTGATTATAACTGCTAAATCCATATAGGAAGGAGAAAAACTACTTCCCTGCTAAAGTATCAAGGACTTGATCAATAAAAGGTAGGGGAAAATGGTCCTTCTGGTTAGCTTTATCGAGTTCTCTATAGTATACAAAGATTCGCCACCTTCCATTCTTTTTAGGGATGCTTACTAGCGAAGAGACCCACCGGCTGTCTGAAATAGGATATATGAAATCTACATCCAACGGTTTCTGTAATTCTTCTTTAACAATGTCCCTGAGATGAGGGTTTAATCTTCGTTGGGGCTGTCGGATGGGTCGGGCATATTTTTCAATATAGATATGATGTGTACATAGTCGGTATACTCCCAAGAAAAAGTCTGTTGGTATTTAGAAAGGATCTGAATAAATTTTTGATGTTGTTGTTCATTCAATTTGGCATTAATATTCATAAATCTTCCTGGTGATATATCAACTATAATGTTGTTATGGACAACAATAGTGGGAATTTTTTGCTCCATTAACTATTCTAAAGGATCTCCCTGTTCTTCATTATCTAAGACAACTTTTAACATTTGACATGTTGGGTTGCTTATAACAGTTGGGTTGTTAATGAAGCTGCTAATCACATCATCTTCTAGTTGGTTTTTGAGCCCAAGAACTTCTTCTAGTGTGAGAGGAGATCATAGGTTTTCTTCTAGATATCTAGGTGGTTGCAACTACTGATGTATGATAGGCAGACTTGGTTTAGCTGGAGGATACAAGATAAGGTTCTTTATAGCACTTCCTCTAGCAATTGTCATGTTTCCTGTGTGACATCCTATGTATGCATCTGCCGTTGCTAGCCACAGCGTCCAAATATTAACGGGTGTCCATCTAGTATACTTATTGGGTTGATAACTAGGAAATCAATTGGGTACTCCCAAGAGTCAACCTAGATTGCTATGTCTTGTAATGTGCCTACTAGTTTAACCATTGATCGATCAACCAATTCTAACATAGTTGAAGTCGGTTCGAAGGAGGTGATGCCCAGGACATTACAGGTATCGGTGGTCAGAATATTGATGGTTTCCCCCAAATCCACGAGTGTATTTGGAAAAAAACAACCCTGTATCTGAATTGTTACCATGAGATTCCCTGGGTCTGTTTATTTAATTGGCTCTTGTTTGCCTAAAATAAGATTGGACAAAGTTCCTACCATGTGAAGAGTTGATGGATTCTTAGTTTTCCTTCTGGGATTCTTCCCACATAATTCTTTAATTGTTTTTTCATAAATAGGAATATCTTGTAAAGCCTATAGGAGTGGGGTTTTAACACATAAATTTTTTAGTTCTCCGATGATATAAAATTTGGGCTATACAACTGGTTTTTCTATCATTAGCCTTTCAGGAAACAGGGGAGGAGAAATTATGTCTTTATCATAATTTTTTTGCTCGACTATGTTTTCCTACTGTTTTGTTTCTTCTGTTATGACCATAGTTGATGTTTTTATTGTTGGTTGTCTATCATTCTCATTATTCTGTTCTTGATGAAATTTTCTTTCCTCAGGAGAAATTACATGCCCCGATCTCAACTGAAGTTCGTTGCACCCGATAGAGTTTGTTCCACCTTCTAAATTTTCAACAATTTGCACGAGCTAGACTGGTATGTTGTTAGGATTCAGGTTGGGTTGAGCTAGTATTTGAGGGTTCATTTGAGGTTGAGGATTATGGGGTAATTGAAGTGGAGCTTCTAAAGTGGTTTTATCTTGAGGCATCATTCCCATAGGTTGATTGGTTATTCCCATGGGGAGCTGTCATTTTTGAGTCCAATTGGGGGCTTGGGAGGTTGTGCTAGTCCACTGTGAAAGATAGGGGTTATTATTTGAATTCTTCCAAAATGGGGTAGATTATTGTAGTTTAGGCCAAGTAGGATTAGTAACTGGTTGATTTGGCTAGGGTGCAACAAGATATTGTTGGGACTTCCAGGTGGGGTTAGCAAATGGTTGGCCCCCATGTGTTTCCAGGATTATGCTATTGATTATACTGTCCATAAAAGAAAGAAGAAGGGTCTTGTAGCGTACTTGGGGGGAGAGCCTGCCATTGGCGATGTTGAGCCATCAGATATATTGGTTATGTTTTCTCTTCTTCTTATTTAAAGACAAATTTTAGTCCTAGGAACGATGGACATTATTCTATCACATGGTCTTTGGCACAGATAGCACAGGTCCGAACCACGTCCAAGGGACACTCCCTTGAACCATGTTTCCTCCTGCATCGTGGAAAAAATATAGCCAATGACTTTTCCTCTTCCGCATGTTTCTGTTTATCCTGCAAAACATTCAATTGTGTAGTCAGAGTACCCAAAATGTCAGTTTTAAAATTTTCTAAAATATTACCAAGTTCTGCTCATGTGACGCTCTTAGTAGTGATGTTGTTGCTTCTAGTGATGGGGGCTCATATTCCAAATCTAGTTTGTGTACTACTGCGTGAACATTTGATACACAATTGGACAATTTCGTCATATTTTTCTTGATAAATATCACCTTTTCCTATCAAATTTAACGTCTCTACCCATTCATCCTTCATACATTTTATTAGAGTGGCTTTAAGTACCACACTTGGTAGTGTACCATAAGGTGATCTCTGCAGGTTATATTGAAATATTTCAACATATTCTTCTAGTGTTTCATTTTCTTTTGCAATCATTTTAAAGATTTCATCCTTCAACTTGATATTTCGTAAGGAAGGCTTGTTTCATTTCATCCCATGAGTTTATAGTTCCTCCTCCTAGTTGTTAGAAAAACAGGACCGCAGAGCAATAAAATAAAACAAATGCAGAAACAAAACAAAAAATATACACAATACAATAGAGACACATATTTACGTGGTTCACCCGGTGTGGGCTACGCCCACCAGAGAAATTTCCAGGTCCTTCCTTTATTATTATCCAGCAAATGAAGGGATACAACCTACAACAAAACCCGTTGTAACTTCCTCTTATTTCTCTCATAGTATCCTCTCTCAGAATACAATACTCGCCATAATGCATAGCCGCAATACATTTCCCTCATAACATAGGGTTTCCTTCAAAAAACCCTAACATAATTTCTACTGTTAGATCTGCGACCTTATAACTTCTACCCGTAGAGGGGGTACCCCCCCTCTTCACTCCCCCGTGTGGAAGAGTGTACATACTTTTGGGGTGTAAAGTCTTCATGGGTTATAAACACAGCTAAAATCAAGGACCTCTGAATCAGGAATATAATCAGGCTCCACAACCAACACTAGTCCCATAAACCATCGTAAAGTTGCTCCTTTCAGGGTGGAAGGAAATATTTTTAGTTTCTGGGGTTCAGAGGTATAATCATAGCCTCTACATAGGACATAAAAGTCGAATAGGAACGCATCAGGGTCCTCTAAGATCAATCCATTAAAGGTTGGAATATTATGTAGAATGGATTTCATTGGGGCATTAGCAACCTGATCAACTATAGGATATTCCAAAGTGGAAGTTTGAGGTCACGACTGATTTTGTTGTGACATTTGGTCGAAACTGTGCCAATAACCTTCAGGGATTTCTTGGTCTGGGTGTTCTACTTGGGGTGGTTGATTACTTGGTCCCTTAGGAAATTTGGTCATGCTTCCTATGTCTAGGATTTCAGGTGTTCCTTCCCCTGCCAGAATTATAGGAGATCCAAGTTTAGGTGATGGTGGGTTTTCCTCAGCAATTCCACTGGTCTCCCCTTCTCCTTTTCTCAAATTACAAGAATTTCCCTCGCCTAAAGGACTGAAAAGTGGAGTGTGTATATTTTGAAAGCTCTGTTCAATCCCTTCAATTCCACTATGAACCTCAACATGAGCTGCAGTTGGTGAATATTCTACATGAGGGACTTGGGTAGAACCTTTTTGAGGTCCAATCAAGGCTTGAGATTCATCTTTTCAGATGATTTTGTCTATAAAAATGCTCTTTCAAGGGGGCACCAGGCCTTGGGATTTTGTAGTTTTTGGTAAGGGTTTTTGTTTTCCAGGTTCTTTCTTCTTAGTCATAAACACTAACACAAATTATATGCACCTATATAACCTCTATGCATCAGTTGAAGGTGGGTGTTGGCGCAAGCATTTTAGTTGTTGCCTACGTAAGTTCTTACCTTAAGTTTTCAATACCTCATCCTTCAGAGACACAACCTATACTATCTTTGACATTCTCCTCGGTAACTTCACAAAAATTTTGGGCTCTAAAGATGTCCTAAAAAAAATCGTAGTCTAACATTAATTTTATCAACCAAGGATTCCTCTTTTCTTTCAAGAGTGTTAGCAAAGTCTATGCAGATAGTCGTAGAGGTTTAAATCATGTAGATAATTCAGTTACAACAAATCAAAGTCTATCTAAATTACTACGATAATCAAGTTCTTCACACATTGTCCAAAAACTCTGAAACTAATAACTCAATCAACATAAATATATTCTGAGCAAAAACACACTATGAATCAAAGCATGAATCACTTTATTGAATTCATTCGTCTATCTGAGAAACAACAATTTAGTCTATGGAAACACTTAATGAATCAATCTCTCAATGATTAATTAATCTACTGGAAAGGAACAATGATTTACTGAATAAGAAGGGACAACAAATGTGAATTAAACGAAAGGAACGTCAAATGCAAATTTAACAAAAGGAAAAACAAATGCGAATTTAACGAAAGGAGAAACAAATGTGAATATAAATGAAAGGAATTCATAAGTGATAAATTGAAAGCAAATGGAAATGGAACAACAATCGATAATCGCCAAAGGGAACATCTATTCTCTGCGAATGGAACAACGTAACCAATTCATAAAAGAATCAACACATTAATGAGTCTATCTTAACTGTTGAAAGAAAATTCAAATCACAGAACTATAACAAAATTGATAAGATTACAGATGAGACAATAGCTCCTATCGAGTGGGCCCATGGTCTTCAGAAGATACCGCTACGAAAAACTCAGTACGTAGAAATGATCAAAATGCTTGAAGCTTTCATTAATTCCATAATTGATGAGTCATGTAAAATGGGATTGTTGTAAAAAGTGTCAACAATTTAAGATATATAAATTCTTGGTTATCTCTCTATCGTTCCTTCCTCGTTATATATTATAGTGAGATAAGTAAATTAAGCTATCTTGAGGATCAAGAGATCCTCAGGATCACTTTTACTATTTATGAAGATTGCAAGATAAAAAGTCCATCTTCCTTTGAACCGTTTTGTGCCTGATTCCTTCGATCTTCAATGGCCTATGCATCTTCGTGATCTTCTTAATTATCTTTAGTTAACAACGATTGTCCATTTCTACATAAAATCAAAACAATTCAAACCAACATTCAGAAAATATCTAATATCATTCAATAATATTTCCTAAAGGCCTTTTAACCATTTTCTTCCCTAGTTACTTCAAATTGATAGAAAATTCAACAAAGAATATATCACAAACCAGAGTAACAAGGAGAATATTTATACCTTTTTCTCAACCCAACATTAATCACAAGTTATTGCAACTTGAAGTAAATGATAATGTATTAATATGCACCAATGCACTTTTTTTTTAATGCATAAGTGTTGCATATATATGGATTAATCACTTCAAATAAAAAGCATCCTCTAAAACCTATGGCTACTAGTGTCCACTAGAAACCTATGCTATAAATAGAGAAGGGAGATTGTTTTGGGAGGTTCCATAATAACCTTTGCTAGGTGTTGTTTTCCTTGTAGTGGACTTAAATAACGTAATGAATTGTTTTCACTTAGGGTAAAGTAAGAAATTATTGTGGGCCCTCTTTGTGATTACATTGAAGTATGGGTGAGATACCTTATGGAGGAAATCTCCAATATCACTCGAATATGAAGTAGTCGAGACAAATAGGTCTAATGAAGTGCATCTACTAGATTTGGAAGAAATTATTTAAACACCATTATTCCATAGGATAGGGGTTCAGATGACAATAATCTACCTCCTTTTAAATTTCTATGTAAGAACAATTTATGGTTTTTGTAACACCCCGGGTTTTGAGCCCCATATTAAATAATGTATTTTGTTAATCCATGAACGAATAGAGTGCCCAAACAATTGAAAGAGGCCAGTGTTCCTAGGAAATGTAATATTTGATCATTATTAATAATAAATACATCACTTCCTGCTAGACGGACAAGGACAAGAGTTATAGGGGGATATGATTCCACAAGAGAGGAGGCTTGAGGGGATAAGTATTTATTTTATATTTTATTTACCCATTTTTGTTTTAATGGAGAATAACAGTTACATGAGATTCAAGGCCAAGTGGTTCCTTAATTCCAAGAATTGCATACACCCATGTTTGGTCTATGGTGCGGGTGGATTCTTCTTCACTCATTCACTCATTCATTGTTCATTGTTCATTTTTCACACCTTTCACCCTGTTCTCTCTCCACTCATTCTGTCACCCACTCATCTTTCCTCATTCGCATTTATCTTGGGCAAGGAAAACGAATTGTTGAAGAGGAGCCATGGTTTTGTTGGCTGTAGAAACTACTGGTGCATTCCACCCATCAATTAAGGCTTGCATGTTTGAGATGATTTGGCTTGTGTTCATATTTTATCACATTTGCGAATCCTAATATTCCCAGCATGGAGATTCTTGATCAGATGCATTGGAGCCCTGGGAGGAGATGGACATCCTGAGGGACTGCATGGCAGATAAGGGGGTACATTCTCTTGGGTTGTGCAAGATGGGTAGAAGAGAGTTGGTGTACTTGGATTGTTGTGGGTGCTGAAAATCTTGTGAGATATTGAGTGCTAACTAGTTTGGGAAGCTGAGTGACACTCTGGAACCATCCTTGTCGATTCATAACCCTAGCTCGGGGGTGAGATAGTTCTTGAGACTTGGAACAACAGTGTCTACAATTTGGTGGAACTTCCTTGGTCTACAACCAGTTGATGATTCATTTTATGAAATATAAGTTCTTTCTGTCATGGTTTTATTTAACTATTTATTTATTCCACTGTGTATTTATTTATCTATGAAATTCCTATCTACAATATGCATGATTGTTGGTTATTGTTGTGTATTCCATATGTCTCATTTATTTATGTTGTAGCATGAATCTTGATCTATGAATGTGAATACTTCATGCATATTTTTTAACTAAAATTTATATCAGAAGTCGAAAGAAGTCCATAAGTGGGATTGACATGGCGTATCCTGGCCTGGGGGTGGTTGTGTACGTTACAGATTGGTATCAGAGCTTCTGGTTGAAACACCAGACTGGTGTTGGTCGGAACTATTGGAAAAAGTATTATGGTTAAGGACAAATACACCCTCGAGATATTAAATATCATGAGTGATAGCATTGCAAAGATCACGTAAAAGTCAAAGTGTCATGCAGACAAAGATCCTTTGCAAAGGATCATAGAATTGTGATCATTCCCTTTTGAATTCAGGAGTGATCGCCACCATGGAATCAAGGAGTTATGGATTGTTAGATCAGAAGACGGGTGAATGAGGACCATTAGATAAAATTTAAAACTAAGGTTGGGAGATATTACGTCACAATCGTTAGATCTATCATGTCGATCATCAACCATTGATCGAAGCTGATCAGGAGATGGAAAACTCTGGAACTTCGTCACTTAGAAAATTTTTGGGAGAGAGGGGACAAGCATGAAAAAGGTTGAAGTCACGAAGTCTCGTCGGTCATCCGATCTGATAGGAGGATAGGGTGAAATCTCATCCATTAGTCAAGGTCCTTCGATGTTTACGACTTTGGAAAGTTTAACTTTGGGAGAATGAAACCCTGTGAGAACTGCTATAACCCGGAGTCCCGGAGCGCTGAAGTCCCGAAGTCTCATTGACCATTAGATCGAGGGAATGGATTCAGAAGTAATTTTGACTATCATATCTATCATTGGTGGAAGGATAACGAAGTTTTGGAACTTTGCCACTCTGACGATTATTGGAGAATGGGAAAAAATCCAAAGTGTCGAAGCCCTGAAGTGATGAAACCACGAAGTGTAAATCCATCATAGTGACATAATGCAGGCTTTCATATATGGAGTGGAGAATGTGGATCATCCATTTGATGGATGATGCATCGTAGGCCACATGGCAGGGGTGCCATGTGGGGACACATGTCACCCGGATTTAGTACCTTTTGGACCCTAACCTCCTCATTTTTTAGTGACATGTGGCAAGGATTTCCAATATGGGTCCACATCACCATGGGTGATGTCATCATGCCATGTCATCTATGAGAGTATTTCCTCTAGGGGTTTCCAATGTCTCTACCTGCAAAAGTGTCAAAGACCGAAGTCATGAATTCACACAAAATATCTATCTAAGATCCCTTCAGGACCTTTCTCAATTGTTAGATCCAACAGTGGAGGGATGGCCCAAGTAATTTGGTGAATATCACTCTGGGGGAGTTGAGAAACTTGGGAGTTGTAATTTCCCAGAGCGTCGAAGTCCCAAAATGAATAAGGATCATCCGTCCCAATGCTTGATTAAGTCATGGTCATTGGATCAACAATGGAAGGATAGGGTAAGTAGTTTGTGGAGTATCACTCTAGGGGAGTTGAGAAACTTGGGATTTGTAATGTTTAGGAGTCCCATAGCATCGAAGTCACAAATTGATTAAGTTTTTCCATCTCAATTCTTGATTAAGTCGTGACAGTCAATCTCGTTGAGGCCTCCAGATAGGGCGGCAATGTCCAGTCGATGGGAGATCAAATATCGACCATCTGATATGCTAGTAGAGTTATTGGAAAGGATTCAACGAAGTTTATTACTGGGAGAAATCAGAGATTGAAAAGGGACAATAGAAAAAGGCCAAATTCTGGAGGACTTGGTCCCAGTGTTGGTCTCATGAAAAGGTAATGGGGGTTAATTTGAGGCAAAAAAGGATCTGGAAGTAGCCAAGCCCTCGAAGATTTGTGAACAAGCTAATGTGTAGAATAATATGGGAAAAGTGCTAGAGGAAGGCACTAAAGAGTGAATAAGATCATGGTTTTGAGCCATGGTCACATGGAAAGTGGGTTCAAGGAAGCATCAGTGTAGAGTTTGTTACACGTCAAAATTCCTCACTTCAATAATGTCACATTCTCATTGTCACAAGTGTCGCACTTTTGTCACACATGTCATACATGTCGCATTTTCATTTTGCATATGTCACATTGCAAACAAAACCAAGGAAAAACTTGATACCTCCTCTAGAACATGTTGGAAGGGGAAATCACATCATTTGACAAACTAAAAAAATGTTTTTCCTTGAGAAATGGTCATCTTAATGAACATTTGGAAGATCAATGCTCCACTTATCATATGCAGGGAGCATTAACACTCCATGTCCATCTAGAAGGGAGCATTGTAACAATCTTTTTCCAGTTCTAATGGAGTGTTGATTGGTTGAGAGAATCATGGGAATAAATCCCCCTTATCTCTAAAGATAACTAGAGATTATCTGAGTTGGTTTGGCTCGAATCCAATATTTAGGATGCATCTAAGGGAGATGCCACAACTGATGGAGTCATATCCTCAACTTATTCAAAATATAACTAAGGTGGTTGAGCCTCTCAAATCCTATAAAAGAAGGCATTTTCATGGTGAAGAGGATAATAATCAGCAAAAAGTATTGTCATTCTGATCGTGGATCTTTCGAGAAAGGGGTTGGACAAGGAGGACTTGGAGAGCTTGTTACAACTGCATCTATAGATTGTAAGTGCCTTTTAATGTTCTCATTAATATATGCTTGGACTATTTCCTTCAAGTTTGTGTATGGTTGCATATACTTGTCTATTATTGATAAATTTAGTTTAAACTAATATTGGTAGAGTAGGAAGTCTATGTTTTCTTCACTGTCCATTGGATTCCAGATGTCATTAAGGATATTGAAGATCAAGTTCAGCCTAGATTAAGCAAGGACAAGCTTCAGAAAAAAGGTACAACATACTTTCTTCCTCTTTTTCCTTTGACTAGTTTAACTACATTTAAATGAATTTTAGTGTCCAATGTTAGCATCTTTTTGTCTTGGTAGTAGGGGTCTAGAATCCAAGAGGATATTCACCTGTCCGCAAGGTAATTTTCCTACAACAATAGGTCTCTTTTTTCGTCACAAGGAAAGAAAAGGGGAATGGAGTGCTGAGAGGATACATATACTTCTTCTGGAAAAGAATCCTCAATCTGATCTATATCCCCCATATTAAAGAAATATCTGGACATACGAATTCCATCTAAACCATTAGCATTTTCAACATTTTCATTTAAATCTAAATCAACATGTGAAGAAATATTAAAACGTGATTTAGATTTTTCATCTGTTGGCTCGTGTGTTTCATTAATAAGATAAATTAAGCATGGAATCAAAACATTGTTAGAGGGCCTATCATTCAAAGGAAACTTATAACAAAGATGAGTAAGAATGATAACAAAATTTGCAAGAGATTCATCTTAATTCTTCTTAATCTCTAGAATTTTTTCACACAATTTATCATAATCATAATTCTCAAAAGAATGCATAAATTATTCCCATGTGTGAATAGAGGAGGCCGATAAAGTTTCACAACAACTCTTAACCCGACCTACAAAAGTGAGAGTGAATAGCCTGCAAATGACATATCCATCAATAATATTGTGAGAACCACAAAATTTCCAGAGTTTAAAAGCATGTTCAAATGCAGGGATTTCACTCTCACCATCAAACCTAAGTTGCGACAAGAAATGTAAAATATTTCTAGGAGGTTTTGGAGGTACAGTACCAGAAAAACACCTCCATAAAGGGATATGGGATCAAGCCATCAGTAAATTAAAACAATAATTAACAATAATGATTCCATAGGCTCAGCGTGTCATCTGACCCTCCTTCTAGCTCCATTTCTGTTGACAGATCTGAATGGAATATCAAGCAGATGAGGGAGAACTCTCAATGGTAGGTCCCAATTAGACCTATTCTCGTTTGTTGTAGTGTTTCTCATGATTATATGGACCTCGCTTCCACTCAGAGTTAAAATAAGAAAAAAGGTAAAGACAACAGACTTCCACCCAAAGAGTTTTAATTAATCCTAATGCTAATATAACTAAAAGAAAACTAATCTATTCTAACTAATTCTAACCTATCCTGGGATAAAAACTAAAATAATGAGTACTGTGAAAAATAACACCATCAGAACTAGAAATAACTCATGTATTTTAATGATATATGAAAACAATACTGCTAAATATATACAAACAAATAGTTGAACAATACATATATAACATAATTTTTGTACCCACAAGGAAACATGTGACAGCATAAGGAAAAAAAATAGAGTGAAAAAATAGTTCATACACCATAATGTTATCTACTCAGTTAGAAGATAAATGTATAAATAATAGTCTCTAATACATCCATCAAATCCATAAATTTATGGAATGCCTCCTACTCTTTATTACTCATAATTAATAGTACCATCTTTTGTTACAAAGGAAAAAAATTACTTTTACATTCATCAAGCTCTCTTTTATATAACTAGAGAGAGACCCCTCAATTCCTATGTCTCTTCGTTTTCTTTTCTTTTCATTTATTTTGTTGGAATACTGAGAGGGGTGGGGGAGTGAATTAATATGAACACCTTTACCACTTTTAACCACAATATATAAAATTCAACTTAATCAACAGTATATCATCAATATATCATCATCATATCATGAGTATATAAACATAAGCAACATCACATTAAGTACATAGTACACTATAATTTACATGGAAACCCAATTGAGTGAAAACCGCAAAATGCTTTCTTACACACACACACACACACACACACACACACACACATAAGAATACATTCATTGGAAGAACCAACTTCCCAATTCTCCAGCTGCAACTGGAAGGAGGCTAGGACACCCTATTTACAGGCTCCAACATGAAGGAATCTAAAACTCCCTGAATTCTCTGGCTCCAACCAAAACGAGGCTACAACCCCCTGATTCTCAGGCTCCAACTTGAAGGAAGATACAACTCTCTAAATTATCTGGCTCCAACCAGAAGGAGGCTACAACCCCCTAATTCTTAGGCTCCAACCTGAAGGAAGCTCCAACTCCCTGATTCTCCAGATCCAACCAGAAGGATGCTACAACCCCTTTTTCTTGCCCCATCTTTTCACCCTGAAACATAAGTGTAGACTATATTTTCACTTCCACAATCACTTCCATTGTCACTGCCACTATCACATCAACTTGTAACATGTCAAATTGTCACTTTCAATGTCAAACTATCACTGTATCCAACCTGTCATTGTCACCGATACTCAACCACATTATCTCACATGGATCATATACCAAGGACAACTCTCAACTAGATGTCCAACATCACCAACACATTCCTCTAACAAGCATGTACCAATATCACCAACATACCATCACAAGATATGTGTCCCAACCATGTACCAAAGCATGTACCAAACCATCAACCAATACCATACCAAACATTAACCATTTAACACAACCTATACCACAACAAGTGCATCAACCATGCACCAACACTACCTAAGAGTGATGTCAACTTCCGTGTTCCACACTTAATAGAAAATACCTACACAAATAAGATCCTAACTTATATCCACCCTTGAGCTACTAGGGTACTAACCTTGTGCTTACCAGTTTGCCCATCTATATGGTGCATGCATCCATCTATTACCAATTAGTGTATCCATTTAACATATGTACCAAACCTTGCATCAACCATGCACCAAAACTTGTATCATATGGCTTAACCATCAACAATGTACATCAACACCATACCAACTACCAATCCTATACCATAACATGTATCAACCATGTTCATCAACAATGTACATAAACACCTATACCATACCATGTACCAACAATGAATCTCAACCATAAACCATATCACTCAATCATTCCATACACCATATATCATAGGATATACCATGAAAATTCTATCAATGTTGTACCTCAACCAAGTACCAACATCACTAAGACATGTATCACATATATCTGTTGTCATATACAAAGTGTAACCCTAAACAATGTATCAATATCAATGGCAACCATACACCATGTGTCAATGATTCAAGAGTATACCAAGCATGTGCCATAGCATCATCACCATGCAACCAAACCATATACTAAGCTACAAATACAACCAAGATGTAATAGTACTCAATGTACCATACCAATTTCACCAAGATGTACCATGCATCAACAAAACATGCCTCTCAAGAATGTACCATACCATCACCAAGCATAATATATAATCACATAAGCATACTTGTGACCTGTATCTGACCTATTGTATGGTAACAAAGACTTGTAGCTCTTCCACAACCTTCAACATCCTGGTAGAAACATCTCTCCCAAATTTTCCTTATCCTCATGGGAATAAGACTCCTTGTCATGTGGGGCCTCGCATGACGTCACTTAGGAAACCTACAGGGGTGCCTCGTGTGACACCCTCAAGATGACCCGCAAGGGCCTGTGAAATTAGGGTTACAGAAAACCCTAGCATGATGTAGCTTTGAAACTTTCTCTCTCTCCTTGCACTTTCTTTGTTGCCTCAAACTTGTCATCAGATTCTCCAATATAACAAAATATTAGACCATAACATTCTCACATGGTAGATATTCAATGTAAGTGTGTGTGCGTATGAGAGACTCCTTGAGGTGTATTTATACTTTTTCTAGGTAACCTCTTTCCTTATTCTTAGGGAATCTTGAATTTCTCGTTACAACCACTTCACCCATTCATTCATTGACTTTTAACTTCTTAGGGGCTTCTTGACCATTCTTCGGTGCTTCCAACTTCACAAGGCCATATCTCCCCAACTGTGAGGAGCCACGTGGTGTTCAAACTATCACCGAAAACAACACAACGAGGACTATCCATCTATGAATGACTTACCTGCATTTACACTGTCCTTCATGTCTATATTCCTCAACCAAATTTGGGTCTCATAAAGACACCTTTGGGTCTTCATGTAGACTTCATCAAATGAACCCATCACATTTGCTAACATCAACCACTCCATCAATCTCAACCACATCTCTAGGGATTTTAAACTTCTCCAAGGGTTGAAATCAATCAAAACCAACTGTCCAACATCTTTTCTCACATTTATAAAATGAACATTTGATCATTATAAAGAGAAGCTAAATAGAATCACGAGTGGTCATTTTTCACCCTAAGGAAGTTTACAAATAATATTCATTAAAAACAATCATTGACTTTGTCCATTAGCATTATCTTTTGTTCCTCGAAAGTTTCTGATCATTTCTAGTGAAATTATGTTGAATAATATTGAATTTTCTTTTCTTCTGTATCTCAACTTTCCTTTGATC
>JASDQU010884034.1:24813-48956 GCA_032191745.1 Picea mariana | reverse complement strand
AAAATTCTTTCATCTTCCTTTCATAATAGCTTTCAGAAAGGTAGTGTTTCTTAAAATACTTCTTAGAGTCAGACCATTCCAACTATTTCTCCTTTAGGCCCTTGGCCAATTTCAGGTCCTGCCACCAAATGCTGGCTTTCCCCTTCAGATTGTAGATGGCCATTCTAACCTTCATGTTGCTGGAATAGTTATATCTAGAAGTGTTTTTTGATGTCCAACAACCACCCCTCAACTTCTTCTCCTGTCCTAGATTCTCCATCAAAGGTAGTTGGTTTAATCTTTTTAAATTCTCCTTCAAGGTGGTCTACTTGTTTTCTTTTTCTGTCTAGTATAGTTTTGTCCTCAGCTGAAGGTGTCCCTTCAGACAAACTGTCTCTTTTTTCTGTTTTCGGTCCAGAATTGTTGGAGGCCCTTTTGCTGACTTCTTCGTCATGGTTATTGTCTTTTGGGCTTTTCTTGGTTGCTATACTGCGTAGCAGCACTTCATTTATCTCTTGTTATTCTTGCTATGGTTTCTTCAATTTTTCATTGTCAACCTTGAAAACCTGTAGTTCAACAATAATATTCCTCATTGTTTCCAACACCTTCGTGGGTGAGCTTCCATCATTGTTTTGTCTTGGATCTCTAGGAGGTCCTTGCTGTGGATTTTCTTCCATCCTGATTTCTGCACCCTCCTGTGATGCCATAATTTACAAAAATAGAAAGGGATTTCCATTTGTAACCATACGATTTATTAGTTTTACATACGCCGGGATGTATACTAAGTAGCTAGTATGGCCCTGTTTAGGCCCAGTGTTGTAGCTTTTTCTCTGATACCATATGTAATGAACATCAAATTCACCAATAAAAAAAAATAAAAATTTAACCATCTTTATGACATAAATCAATTTTGTTTAAGCTTTAGAATTTAAGACAAGGTAAGATGCATTTTTGTCCATAATGACTTTATTACACTAGTCTAGTTTACTTCAAATAGAAAATCTTATGTGGATAAATTCTTCCATAATTCTATCACTTTCCTTAATTTTCAAACTACTCCAACATACTTACGTGTATATATGCAGTATCTAAACTTAGGTCTCATTCTTACACACCAGTAGCTTACACATCAAGCATAGTTAACTCGAAGGATCCCATCTTGTTCTCTACGGTTTATGCCATTAAACAATAGTCTAATTACGAAAATTTTGAATACTTAAAGGTGTATGACCTCATGGCAAGCAGAACTCTTAGGAAAAATCGAGCTAAAAATGTGCTTAATTAGTTTGATACTTTCATATAAAATAATTTATGTACTTGTCATGGCCTGTATACAGTGACCTATAATATGATCTGTTATTTCTATTCTACCTCTATCCCGAATGAAGATCCTCCATCATTTCTACTAGTCCATTCATTAAAGTAAAAAAAATTCCTACTATGTTCCTATAGTTTTGTGAAAACAAAACAGAGGTCAATCAGGTTTCGGCGATTACAAAATGCCAAATACAAAAGAAACAAAAGACCATGATGTTTTCCAAATCGTGAAATGCGGAAAGATTGTGGTCCCAACACTTTGGGATCTCAGGGTTCAGGATTTCGCGATCTCAAATGCCAAACACCAACACACAACAACTCCCGAATTGCAAAAAAGTGAAAGGAAAGTGGGACCCACACTTCGTGGTTTTAGGGTTCGGGATTTCATGAATTCAAATGTCAAACGCCAACATATCGCAACTATCCAATTGCGACAAGTGAAAGGAAAGTGGGACCAACACTTCGGGGTTTCGAGGTTCGAGATTTAGGGGTTTACGAACACATGACGCAAAAACAAAATGAAACAAGAAAATGAGAAATGAGAAATGCTATTAGGGTGTGGGCCCAACAATTTCAGGTTTCGGGGTTTACTTACTCCTGATGCAAAAACAATGCACAGCGTCAACGCCAAATCATGAAAAAACGAAAAGGTATGGGGCCCAACCAATATCGGGTTTCGACATTTGGTAATGCTTGATGCATGAACAACACGCAACGGTAATCGCTGAATCATGAAATTCGATCAGGCTGGGAGGCACTTCGGCTTTCATCGTTTGCAAGAACAAAAGAACTCCATGCAACGTGAACCAATAAACTCCAAAATGTCGAAAAATGAAAACATGAACAAAGTTTACAAACTTAGTAAAAAAAAAGTAAAAAATACACAGAGTGACAAATTCAATTCAAAAATTGTTCTAGATCTTCTTAAGGTTTTCGCAAATTTCTAAATTCTTTATAGACTTTGACTGTGGAAAGGGCAGACCGCTCTTTAAATAAAACAAGGGAAGCATAAAATCTTTTGCTAGGCGTCAATTCCCATGATTGTTTTAGCATCTGATAAATAAAAGGGGTTTTCTAGATTTCCTTAACTTTCAGATGTAGATGGATTACTTCCAGTTTGCATTTTATTTTCCAATACGCATATATGTGTATAATATATGAGTGCCCAGGTGATCCATAAGGTTCTTTCTATTTCATATTCCTCTTCAATTCTTAAATATATATATATATATAAAAATAGGAAGTCTCTTTTAAGATGCATGATTGTTTGGAATTAGCGATACATTTAAATGTTTCCTTTCGGCACAAAATGAATCAACTCCAATTGCTCAAATTTAGATCTATTTAATACTTCAGTCTCAGAAATAAACCCATATCTATGCAGATTGGTCTTCTTCAAGAATTCAGAGTATCCTAGCATTTTGAGTTCAAATTAAGCCTATCTGATTGCTCAAATCATATTTAAATAATTTTTCCTAGTATTCCATATTTTCGGGAGGGACCACTTCAGAATTTAGACTGTGATTGTAAATTTAATACCACGATAGCATCATCCATTGAAAGAATTATTTTGATTTAGAACAAGTAGATGCATAATGTCAGTTACACACAAAACATCCAAGGACAGAGTAAGGAAAAGATTACATATCTGAACCAGCTTGTGGAAAAACAAAGGGAATAGCCACAATCCTCCTAATTGTAGAACAGGGCAACCAAACAACTTGCCCGATTCACCCCCTAGGCTGATCATGAATCCATGAGGGAGAACTTGGAAAAGTTTCTCTTCAGCAATGTCCTACAGCTCCAGTAGTTTTTTCCTTTCCTCACACTCAAGCAGTGTTCATAACAGCAAGTAAATCAAAAGTCTCCTTTCCCAGCATACTTGGCAGCATCCTGCCTCCTCACATATGCTATTTATCCATTTTGCCCAGGTCTTTTTCCCTCCCTTTGGAATTTTCACAGCTTTCTAAAACCCTGATTTTCAGGGTCTGCCAATGGCCAAATCACTGATTTGCCACCTGTAATAATCAACCCAAAGGTAGTTCCAACATGTTCCCCACTCATGGAGTCATGGTCGGCTAAATTTAACATGGTTTTTCCATTTGTCCTCCTGCAATCAACATACAATATTTTGTTTCCATACAAGTTTCATAGTCAAATAGTTAGTTGGGTCAAATCAAGTCTCTCCCCAACAGTCAAAATAAGTAATTACAATTACCAAATTTGAAATTCAGAATTGCCATAAATGGCAAAAATTTTCCAAATTCGAATTTACTAAAAACGGAAATAAATTTCCAACAATTTTAAATTTCAAAAATATTTTATTTTTGAGGATATCACTTTAGCCATCCATTTGGAAAATCTTAAGGACACAATAATTTTGGCATCAAACAATTTCCTTATCTCCTTTTCAATTAATTGCAACAATAGAGGGTTTATTCTTCTCAACTTTTGTTTAAAGGGTTTATGAGCATTCTTGATGGGAATTACATGTTGAATTACATTAGTATCATAGACCTTCAAATATTCATAACTTCGTGCAAAGAAATCGGGAAAATCCTTCATAAGGCTAATATACCTCTTTTTAATTTATGGACTAAGCGTTGCTGACAATTTAATGATATTGGGATCCTCCTAAGTCCCAATGTTGCAATCTTCTATATCATCATCATGTGTAGTGATTTTAGAATTTTTGGCTACATCATTGCTATCAAAAAGCTTCTCCAATGGAACCTAGTCTTTAGGGATAATGTTATTTTTGAGTTGCACTATATCTCTTCTAGCAATCTGATTCTAAAAAAAATCATCATTGTTGAACACATATGCATCTTCATTCTTGATGCAGGAGCATCGCTCCAAGCCAGCTACGTGCCAGCCAGCCAGCACATCAAGTGTGCATTCAATGGAAGGAGAGAGAGGCAGTCCTCTTGTTTTTCAAATTTTGAAAATGTAATTAAATGATTGTAAGGCCGAAGAACCAAGACGTGCCTTTGAGCAGGTTGTAGTTAGTGTCACCCTTAATGGATGACGTGTTGATGGGGATCTAGATCCAATTTGGATTAGATGGCCCATTCAATGTAATTCATTGTAATTAATGAGAGTTGGTGAGGATGGAGGGAAGAGCTCGAGGATCCCCCTTTTGTAAGAAGATCCTTTGTATCTGTAGAGTTAGTCTGCAGAGAAGGAAGAAAAGAATGAGTCTGAGTAGAGTCTATAGAAAAGAATATAGAGAATAGAGAGAAAAGAGAAGAGCCGAGACTCTATTACAGTCCGATCTTGAAAACATTGTAAAGAGGCATTTCATATTAATACAAACAGAGGAATTTTTCCTGCATGTTGTTGTTCATGTGTTAGTGAGTTCAAGATTGAATGTCTTTATGTGTTGATGATATGTTGTAGATGTATGTTAGATATGCATTTGCAAGGATAGATAGATTTTCCTATCTGAGAGTTCTTTCATTTTGGGTTTGGGTTCTTTGAGGCTTCATGCAAGAGGTTGCATGACAGAATGTTGTGGGTTCTATAAGCCAGTGCAATGAGTGCACTTCTAAATTCTGTGGAATTTCAGACAAAGACATGCTGGGAGGGTACACCAGATGAAGTATTAGACTCAAGAGGAAGCCTCAAGGTTGATGAACACCTTGGAGGTGATGACTGTGCAGAGAAAGGCACAGAGAAGACAAAACTACCGAAGGTTCTATAGAGCTCTGCCAAGAGGGCATTGAGCGAGTGCATAGAGTGCACCAGGGAACTCTATTTTGAGTTCTAAGCAAAGGGAAGTGTAAAGGAGAAGGCACTTACAGAGTTACCAAACACTCTGTGAAGAAAGTCTCTGCAAGGTATGCATCAAGAAGAAGAATGCCAGGAGGGCATGAAGCATTTCTTTGCAAGAAATACTTCGAATTGAGTTATCCAAAAACTCAGCAGCACAAGGAGTTTGTGAATAAGAACTTGTCTAAAGTTCTTAAGCTCAGAAGGAATAGCATAAGGAGTGTGCTCATAGTGAAATTGTCTCAAGTTTAGAAGCTCAAGAGGAACAATGCCTTTGCGCACAGAGCAATAGTCAAGAGGAGCAGGAACTTGAGAAACCCTTTGAGGTTTCACAATCGACAAAGCTCAGGAGGGGCAACGTCCTTAGAATACAAGAAGGAGCAAGGATACAAGCTTCACAGTAAAAGAAAAACCCAAGGCCTTTGAAACTTTGGAAATCTTCCAAGGGTAAGGAAGAAGAGAAAGCTCAGGAGGGAGCATAGCTACCATTGGATCAGGTAGAGGACGAGATCTGGACCATTGAATCTACGTCCAGGTAGCAGGAGGAGAGCGCACAGGAGAAAGAGATTTGGGTTAACAGATCTGGGCACACAGATTGATAGCCATCAGATCCAGGAGAAGGTGCATGAGGTTTAACCCTTGTATATGCAAAGGTGAGGACTCACGAGATCCCGAGAGAATCATGACCGTCCACAAGGAGGACATGTGGCAAGTGGTCAAGGTTTCGGGAAAATTCCCGAAAGGATGTGGGTCGTTGATCCCGTTGGATCATAGCCATTGGTCCAAGAGGGACATGGACCATTGATCTCTCAGCAAACATATTTTGGCATTTCAGCATTTCGGTTACTGGGAGATACCAAGGGCAAGAGTCAGGACTCTTGATCCAAGAAATCCTGAAAGAACGTAAGTCGTCGGATTAGGGGAGGCTCATAGTCATTGATCTCCCTTTGAAGTGGAATTTTGGCATTTCGAGGTTCAATATTTTGGTATTCCGAGACCCGGGAGTTCGAAGGGTCAAGAACTGTTGCAACCGGAATCGCGAAATCCTGGAACGTGAAAACCTGAAAGAATTCGGAGGAATAGTACCGGGTCACGGGACAGGGTAACATGGACAGGATCCAAGAGGGGATCTTATCACTTGCCAGCCCTTTCGGGGTTTGACATTTCAGAGTTTTGAAAATCCCGAGGACAAGGAGCCGGGGCACTTTGAGTTGAAAACCCCCAATGTTGCGAAACACGACATATATTTGGAGTGGGGTTGCGGTCACAGATTTTAGCATTTTGGGGTTCGGCTTTTTGGAACTTCTGATGACAAGGAGTCGGGCATCTTGGTGTTGAAACCCCCGTAGTCGAGAAACCAAAATCCATTTTCAAAAAAGGTCGTGGTCATATCTAGTGGTCGTGTGGAGGTGAAGACTCACGCCTGGTGCATTTCTTGTGGCGGTGGAGTTTTCATGAAGGACCTATGGATCCAATTTGTGGGGTTCCAATGAGGGCCCAAAAGAATTGATTCGGTTCTACGGATTTGAAGGAGATCGATCCTGTGTGGATCTCGACCCAAGGGTCGGGGGGGTCTGCGTCAATTCTCTTCACAAAAGCACTCATCATCAATATTTAAATTGGCAAACTCATCACTCATCTAAAGGAATCTTTCTACCCGTTTGTCATCTTCAACTATTTGACAATATTTAATGTTATGAGGGACTTTTGGCCTATGCTTGACCTCGATTTCATACCTTTTATTAGGAAAAAATGTAAATTTGAAAACTGAAGCTGAAGTAGCCAATGCGTCTGCAATTTGATTTTGTCCCCTAGGAATCATTGATAAATTGTATTATGAAAATTCTTCAAGAATATCAAGAACTTAATTCCTATATGCTCTCAATCTAGGATGCTTGTACCGGTATATACCCTTTACCTAGTTGATAACACGATCAGAATCTCCATGAACAACTATCCTCCTAGCACCCAACTCTTTTAAAGTCTTCAATCGCAAAATCAATGCCTCATATCCAGTCATATTATTGGTACAATCAAAAGAAATATTATAAGAACAAAGTTTTGTACCTATCTTGGGAGGATTAATCCACACACCATCTCCTGCTCCTTCCCTGATAGAAGCTCCATAAAATCTCATATTCCACATTTCATCTTCTGCATTGTTTTGCTGATTTGTAATCTCCTCTACTTGATGATCAGTTTCATCTTTAATAGCTATGAAAGTTGTTGTCTTCTCTTCTTCAAAAATCAATTCATTACATAAAATAGAGGAACCAACCTCAGTATTGACAGAGTAAATGGGATGATTATTTGGTTGTGTTTTTCTACTCACCCTATACTTGAGCAACACTTCTCTATACAACCTCGTTTCTTGGCCGAAAACATGCATAGTAGAATATGACATATCCATTTGTAGAGTTCCCTTTAACTTTGCATCCCAAGATCTAAATAAGAGAATGCCAAATTTAGGAGGGATATCAACAACCACCACATTCGTGATCATATTTTTTGAGGTAATTTGAGATAATGATACAACAAAGTCTTTGATTAAACCCAAACATTTCATATTCATTGAATCAAAAGAGAATAGACCCTTGTAAGGTCTTGTAATATCAAGTCCTAACTCATCCATAATGACCTTGGGAATTAAGTTATGTGATGATCCTGAATCTAACAGGGAATTATGTAAGGTCATGTTATGGATTTTAAGAATAATAGAAAAAGGAGGAACATCATTGACATCACCACTTTCCTCCACACTTGGGCCAAACAAGATAGTAGGGTGATCATATTATACATTCAAGGTGTCAGGGGATTCTTCCATTTTTAGCATTTTAATGATTTGATTTCTATATTCTCCATTCTTAATAAACTCATTAAATGGAACATAATGTTTTTTTTATCCATCTCACTTTCAAAATTAAAAGGAGATGGGGCCTTTTCTACCTCTTTGATGACTGCTTCCTTTCTCACCTCGGGTAATTTCTTTGGGGATTCTTCTTTGGATTTACCTTTCTCCATTGCATCCTTTGCTAAATTATATTTCTTTGGTTGACTTGAAGAAGTTGTATTGGTTTGAAGCTCCCTTGGAGGATTTACATGCACCTTTTTACTCATGAGGTTGTACTATTTCTGAAGTTGCATAATAGTATTGTGGTATCCTTTCTTGAACTCCTCTGTCTCCAATGAAAGCATATTATCATTATCCTACATAAACTTGTCATTTTCATCCATAAATTGATCATGTTCTTCTTTTTTCAAGAACACATTCGTTTTCGTATCATCACAACAATGCATATTGCCTTCAATTGTCGGATCAAAATCTTCATTTGCATAGTTGTTTTGGAAAGGAGGCTTTATTTTTTGATCACCTTGATTTCTCTTATCTCTTTGCCTAATCAGAGGAACTGGATCTCTTCTGAAATTTTGATTTATGGGTTGAAAATCAATTTTATCCCCAGTGGCAGGCTTATTTTCCAAGGGCATTCTTCCATGAATCTTTCCATAGTCTTCATCATCAAATCAAATTTCTCATATGATGATTGAGAAATTGAGGGTTGTGATTCTCCTTGGACCTCCTTGACATCTATGTCATAGTTATGTTTGATCTTCCCTGATGCCATCACTTTACCTCAACTTCAATTGCATCACTTATCATATCATCTAATGTATTGGATCTTCTTCCCCTTAACAGCGAGGCAAAGTCACTATCAAAGGAAACAACATATTGAAGTTGAGAATCTCCAGCAGGAGGTTTGAATTCTATAGGAATTGAATTATAGAATTTCATAAATCTGGTTGAAAACTCTTGTATTGTTTCATTTGGTGATCTTTTTACATTATTGTACTGAGTTAGTAGCTGGAGAGGATTCTTTTTATCACCCCACCTTTCAAGAAAAAGTGTTTGAAAAGTTTCAAAATTAAGGATACTCACTACAAGAAGGGATTTAAACCATTTTATGACTTCTCCTGAAAGACTTTGTGCGAACAACCTAACTTTTGAATCCTTATGATCTACTTCCTCTAGATCAATAAAATCATTGAACCAATCTAAATTTCTTTGGGCTGATGTATTTTCTTCATCATCGAATGACATAATTCTCTCATTATAATTTTGGGGTAAATCATGCAATTGGGGAGGCAAGGAAAGAGGAGAAAATTTGGCTGCCATGGCTCTAGGAGGATTTTGGACTATCTGGAAAGTTTGAGAAAGGACAATATGAATAGGAATAGTCTGAATGGGGACAGTGGGAATCAAAGAGTGGAATTTATTCTCATCAAAGATAATTTCATTCAACTTAGATTTTGATCGATCTAGATCTAAACAAGGTTTTCTCAAATTTAAAATCAAAATCAAGGTCATCAATACTTTTTAAACCATATTTGGGTAATGATAGATTTTTGTCCAAGAAGGAAAATGATTTAACTATTTTTTCCTTTCTTTTGTGTAAGAGATTTTCAGGATCAAACACAGATGCAATAGGTTCTGGATTAGGGTTCCTTCTAGTGTAGATTTTCTTAGGAGCCACTATTTATTATTTAATCAAAACACAAAACTATGCTACTGATCTTTACAAATGAAGTCGCTAGGATAATAAAAATTCATCCCAAAAAAGGTGTTTGATTCACTGTTACCCTTAGGAATCAAATCTAATCTTTAATTTGTTCTTCCTAGGGAAAATTTTCATTTTTCGTCCCAGACAACAATGCCAAACTGTTAATGTTGAGTAAATTTTTGGGATGGAAAACAATCTACAAAGGTAATGTACAAACCAAATTTAAGACTGGAAACTAGCCTTTCCAATCTAGAGAGGGCTCTCACTGAGACTTGATCTCTGATAGATAGTTTTCTTTTCTTGATGGCTAGATTTTAAAATTCAAGGTATATTTTTAGCAGGTCTGCTAACAAAAGATAGTGTTTCTAGGGCTATGGAGTCGACCCCTGAAAAAAAAGAAACAATGCTTAGTAGGTAGAATTCCTCAGAGGAATAGAGGGTAAACAAGGTGATGAACTTCAATATTTAATTTGATTATGAAGGGAGAAAAAATAAAATAAACACACAACAAAATTAGAGCACCGCAATGGATGAATTCTGATCTTAGCTGAGAAGACATACAAAATTTAAATTGGTTCAATCTAGAGCACCACTTAGATGAATTCTGGACTTTTAAAAATTACCAATTTAAACAGATTAAAAGTGAAAGTGAATATGAATACACAAGAAATACATACAAAGAGAGGTACAAAATTCAGAGGATCATCATTAGAATCTTTTTCTTAAGGAAGTCGAGACTTGTGCTTTTGTATTTCTTCAAATTCAGGAAATTATAAAGAGGATCAAAATATCTATACTTTTGTCTACACCCTTTTTTTACATCAAAATAGCCCCTATATACAGAGACAAAAACTATACTAGACTGCTAGGAATCAAACTAGTAACTCCTAAAGTTGTGGATCTGGTTGTTTTCAAAAAGAATAACAACCTTTAAAAAAATTCTCAAAAATAGGAAAGTCGATATGGCAATCACAAACTATCTGGGATGTTGTTTACAATCATGAAATATTTAGGCAAATCACAACCATATGGTTGTGATGGAATATTATGCATGTTGTTAGACAACATTGTCACCACTGCACAATATATTTTGGCTCTTATTGTGCAACTATTGGATGCAAAAACTGCGCAGTGATCTCGTGGGACAGATCATCATGCAGAGGTTGCATGTAATCTAGTTGGCTCCAGAGAGTGGAATCATCCAATTCTTCCATAGATTATTTTTTCAAAGTCACCTGCAATTGTAAGGACCTATTTGTCCTTTTCAATCACAAGTTTTGTCTTTTCAAATTATTCATCTGTCTCAACAAATCCCCATTTCTTTTCAATTTCAATTGAGCGTTGGAGAGGATTACACATGCATTATCAATAGCTGGTCTGCACTCTTTGAAATGCCCCGTGATTCTTTCTTTTGACACCCTATTTTCCTCCCTAAGCTCAATGATTACATATTGGGCCTCTCTGGGCTTCTTTTTAAGCCAATTTATATTCTTTTCTCTTGTTGTTGGTGAGATAGGGAATAAATGACCTACTTGAATCTCCGATGTTGGTGTTTCAATACTATTTTCTTCTAGTTTCCTTCTCAATTCTCTATTTTCTTGATAACATTGGGCTATGATGTGTTGAGCTTGCTTTAGTTGTTGTTTCATTTCCTGTGTATTTACAATGTCCTCACCTAACTCCACCTGTCTTTCATCAATTCCCTTGTTTTCACATTCATCAAGCTCTAGATGAACAGTGTGTATGGGAAATATATTGGTAGAGGAATTGGTGCATGGTTTACTGGGAGCTTGAATATCCTTAGATTTATCGATCAATCTTGACCTTCTTCTCTTCTAGGATGTTGGCTGACTAAATGGCGAGTCTTATATTTCTTTCCCTTTTCTTCTTTTAGTAACATATTCATTTCTTTCCTGTGAACTATGAAGTGTTAATTCCTCTAAAGATATAGTAATGTCTCCTTTAGGGTCTCTAGGAATGTTAGCTGAAATCATAAAATAATTCTAGTCCTTCTTCAAATGTCTCAATTCTTCAACCACTAACATCTTAATTAATGAAAAATGGAATAAGTTGTTCCATGGCTAATCAACTTTGGCCTGGATGTTGTCTGTCATCTTTTCCTGGATTCAACACAAGAAGAAAGAAAGTTTTAAGGGATTTTTCCCTATGAAATCCATCAGTTACCTAATGTGGTATGGATACACCTTGTCGAATCTTCTTTCACAGGTGCAGTATTTCTTGATTATTTTCAACAGTTTCTCAAAATGTTCTAGGAGATACTCTCTTGGAATGTTGGCTCCAATTTTCTGATTTTGATATTTAGGCTTGATGAAATCCATATAACATGAAATGTCTAAAGGCATACCTTTAAACCATTTCTCTCCCTGTAGAGGGATCTTTGTCGCAGCGGACATAATTTCCTCCATCACTTAGAAAGTGATTCCTGCAATCGTCGCACTGACACCAATAAAATTGAGGGTGAACTACTCAGCTAGTTTCACATTATATCCTTGGATCCTTTCACAGAAATGAATGCATCCATATTGTTCAAAAGACACCTTGATCGACGGTTCTGCATTTATTAATTTCAAATCCTCAGGATTAAACCTCACATCCCTGCCACTTCTTGCATTCTTTCTTTTTCTTTGGGAAGCTTCCATAGTGCTGGTGTATGTTAATTTCAAGCGTGCATCAATAAATTGTAATACCCTCTCTGCATAGAAAATAAGGATGATGAAATTTTTATAAATGAAAAGAAAAGGTAGCAATGAGAATCTTTGTGTAACAAACAAATCAGCAACATAAAATTTGGCATAGTAAGAAATTTGGCATGGCAGTAATCTGCGACAGAAAAATTTGACACATTGGGAAAACTTAGCGTGGTAGGAAATTGTGACAGAAATTTAGGCATAGTGGAGACTTGGCGTGGCAGAAAACAAAAATGGGAGACTTGGCGTAGCGAAAAACTCAGTGCAATGGTAGGTAATTCAGAGGGAAGAAGGTTGACTATGAAAAGAAACAACACGTTCCAAAAAGCTAGTTTGTAGCAAGCTCCAAAAAAACTTTTAAGCATTGGCTGAAAATAATGGAGTGGACATAGAAAAATCAAAACAATAGACTTTCAACATGACTCACAAAAAATATCTTTTACACAGGAAAGGGTTCCAGAGTTTGTTGAAAAAACTATGGACGGCGTACAAATTCTGAAAGTGATGGAGAAACATGAAGGGTGACCAATATTTATGTTTGAACGGATAAGGGATGAAATCATGGAAGAGGACGATAAATCCATGGTGACGAGAAGTTCGAAAACAGGTTGAAGATTTTCATAGAAAAATCATGTAATGGGTACACTTTTGAAGTGTGCAAAGTACAAATGATAGGAGTGCCATGATTGTTCACTTTTCTAACTTCATGATTAGTTAATGATGCTCATAATAACTTTTAACATGACCCGATGTTTTAGAATATAAACCCTTACAAATCACACATGACTAATAATTACACCCTTTCCCAACTCTTATCCAAATTTCTTGCTCGATTTTTCAAACCATCCCTTAGTTTTCCACTGACCTCATAAAATTTTATACACCAACTGTGACTTATTTAGGAAGACATTGTTTTTTCAAATAACAAAGACATGACTATTAAAACATTGGATGAACCTATGACTCTAACTATAAAAAACATGGTTCTAAGAGGCCCCACTAGGTGAAACTCGGTTCTCTGGATCCAATGCAACCAACGATTCATCCATACGAGTCTCGATTTGAGTTTTATCACGAGTTGAAACTCTCCTCCTCAAGCCATTCAAGGACATGTTGGTATGGAAATGCAAGTAAAGGCAAGGAAATGCAAGGAAAAGGAAAGAAACGAAAGGAAAGGAAATCAAAGGATATACATGACAAGGCTAAGCATGGCATGACATTGCAAGGAAAGGCAAGGACTATCTCTAGGTCTAGGTCTATGTAAATCCTATTAATTATGATAATCCATGTTTGACAACTATGAAGATACCTTAGATATATGAATAAAGAGAGATTATGTTATGCATTGAAATTCTCATGCAAGTATTTTTATCTAATATATATGGGATAACAAGTTGTAGAATTACATGATTAATGAATCCTTTGATTTTAATTTTAATGTAATAAACTTGTTAATTTAGTAAAATCATTATTTACGTATTAAAATTGTTCATTTAGGTATTAAACTTGTTCATTTAGGAAAGGCATGGCATGGCAAGTGAAGGTAATGTAAGGAATGGCATGGCATGGCAAGTGAAGGTAATGTAAGGAATGGCATGGCATGGCAATCAATGGTATGTAAAGGCATGGCATCGAAAGGAAAGGCATGGCATGGAATGGAAAGGAAAGTAAAGGCATGGCATGGAAAGTGAAGGAAATTCAAGGCATGGCATGGCATGGCATGGCAAGGAAAGGCATGGCAAGTGAAGGAAAGGAAATGCAAAACATGGCATGGAAAGGCAAGGCATGAAATTAAAAGGGCAAGGCAAGGCATGGAAAGGAAAGGAAAGGCATGGCATGGGATGGCATGGAAATGCATGACATAACATGGAATGGTGAGTCATGGCATGAAAAGTGAAGGAAAGAAAATGGATGGCATGGAATGGAAAGGAAAGGCATGGAAAGGCATGGCATGGTGTACCTTTCCTTCACTTTCCTTTCCTTCATTTTCCTCGCCTTTACTTGCATACCTTTCCTTCACTTGCCTTACCTTGCATACCTTGCCTTCACTTGCATTTCCTTGCCTTGCATACTTTGCATACTTTTCCTTCACTTTCGTTTCCTTGCAAGGAATACCATACCATACCATACCATACCATACCATGGCAAGTAAAGGCAAGGCAAGGAAAGGAAAGGAATATCATACCATACCATGGAATGGAAAGGCATACCATACAATATCATACCATGGAAAGTAAAGGAATACCATACCATACCATGGCATGGCAAGGCAAGGCATACCATACCATACCATACCATGCCAAGGATACCATACCATACCATGGCAAGGCACAACAAGGCATACCATACCATACCATACCATGGAAAGGAAAGGAAAAACATACCATACCATACCATGGAAAGGTAAGGAAAGGCATAAAATACCATACCATACCATGGAAAGGAAAGGAAAAACATACCACACCATACCATGGCTTGGAAATGCAAGGAAAGGCATGTCATGCCTTAACCATACCATACCATACCATGGAAAGGCAAGGAAAGGCATACCATACCATACCATGGAAAGGAAAGGTGTGAAAAGACAATGAATGAAAAGAAAAGGAATGGCATGGCATGACATGGCATGCCTTATCAAGGCATAGCATTGGAATGGAAATGGCATGGCATGGCAAGGCATGGCATGAAATGGAAAGAAATGGAATGGAAAGGCATGGCATGGCATGGCATGGTAGGGAAAGGCATGGAAAGGCATGGAGTGGAAATGAAGGGTAAGGCATGGAAAGGCAAGGCATGTCATGGAATGGAAAGGCATGGCATGGAAAGTGAAGGAAACACAAGGCATGGCATGGAATGACATGGAAATGCAAGGCATGGCATGGAATGACATGGCAATGCAAGGAATTGCATGGAATGACATGGAAATGTAAGGCATGGGAAGGCATGGCATGGAAAGTGAAGGAAAGGAAATGCATGACATGGCATGGAAAGTCATGAAAAGTGAAGGAAAGGTAAGGCAAGGCATGGCATGGCAAGGCATGGCAAGGAAATGCATGGAATACCTTTCCTTCACATTCCTTTCCTTCAATTTCCTTTCCTTGACTTGCATACCTTGCATACCTTGCCTTCATTTTTCTTGCCTTGACATGCCTTGCCTTGCAAGGCATACCATACCATACCATACTATGGCATGGCAAGGCAAGGCATACCATACCATACCATACTATACCATACCATGGAAAGGAAAGGCAAGGAATATGATACCATACCATACCATGGCAACAAAAGTAAAGGCATACCATACCATACCAAGGCAAGGCAAGGAATGCGCAGTGTTACACATCAAATTTCCACACCTAGGCACCTCACCCTAAGTGTCGCAAGTGTCATAAAAGGGTCAAATGCACCTTTCTAAGTGTCGCATACACATAGACACCATGAAATAACATATGTCAAAACATGTAGTCAATGTGGAGGAGAAACATATTATATGAAGGTCAAAATACTATGTGCACATGAATTAATTATTAATATTCATGAAAAGGAAATTAATTTAGTGTGAAAATCCACCTCACATTTGATTTCCTATTTTTAAGGGGAGGTTGAGGATCTCATGGATGGTTGAAATATTTCCTCCATAAAATCCTTGAGAGATATTTCATCCCTAAAATCCTTAAGAGATATTTCCTCCCTAAATATCTTGGAGATCCCATTTTAGTGGATCTGATGAGTGATCCTCTCCATGGTTGTTAAGCCTCCAAATCCTATATAATGAGGGATTTCCATGGAGAAGAAAGAGAAGATTAGAGGTATCAAACTTATGATCATGGGAAGAAGCTTTGGATATCAAACTTATGATCTTGGGAAGAAGCTTTGGATATCAAACTTATGATCTTGGGAACATCATGCAAGGGCTGGATGAGGAGGACTTGGGGAAGTTGTTGCAACACCATCCATGATTGTAAGTATCTCTTTAAAGTTATCATCAATATTACTTGGCCTGTTCCCTTCAATATTGTGTATTGTTGCATATGATTGTCGATATTGATAGATGAATTTGATTAGTCTAATATTGTATAGTAGAGTAGGAGTTATTTGTCTTTTTGTTGTTCATTGCATTGAAGGTATCAAGTGGTGTTGAAGAGTTTGGAGATCAAGCTCATATTGGAGGAATCGAGGACAAATGATGGAATAAGGTGCATCAGACTTTCTTCATTCTCTTTATCATTCAGATTAGGTAATTGAACTCACAGGGATGTTCATGTCCATTTGTATGTTTATGTCTTGATATTAGGGGTCTAGAATCCAAGAGGATATTCACCAATCCGCAGGGGAATTTTTCTATAACAAAAATTGGTGAATCCACTAGGGAAGGATATTGAATTGTATTTCATTGGATCATCTCTACATTTTTCCCACTTTTAGATAATTTTATTTTTTTTTCCTGATTTATTTCCTTTCTCCCCTCTTCATTGACAATTTCAGAAAATTCTGGGAATTATGGGTGACATTTTCTGAGTTTTAAGCCTATGTTCTGAGTTTCTAGGAATGGTAGCGCTCCCTTGGAGTGTATATCAAAGCGTTGATCTATAATAAAATCTCCCTTTCTATGTATATCAGAGTACTACAATTCTCTGTACCCTTGAAAACAAGAGTGTTGATATCCTTTTTTGGTGCTTTATTCCCTTTTCTGCTCAGTTTTTCTTAGCCCTTCGTTTAAGGTATTTTGCTCAGAGTCTGTACTTTGGATTGTGGCTTTGTTTGGGTTTAATATTTGCTACTTATTACTTCTTTTGTTTTCTATTTTAATCTTGCAACCGTTTCCAAATTGCGACATTGATTCACCTTGTTTTTCTTGGTTTGGTTTGAATCTTGCGAAGTTTCGGGTTATCTCACTGATTGAAAAGTTCTGCAACGGTTTGTTGGTCTTAAGTTAATTTTCAAATATTTCCTTTTTGAATGATTTGAGACTTCATGATTACCAAATCCTAGCTTGGATTGCTCTGTCCTATTTCTCATTTTTTCAAGACAGTGGACTGATTTTTCTTTCTCCTTATCAGTTTTTCGATTCTTCTTTTAACTTTCTTATATTCCTTGAATGCTTGTCGATTGTCAACAGGGATGATTTTAAGGATGGAAATTTATTTTAAAATGTAGAAACCTCAGTGAATCTTACTAATCCTTCATATGCCAACTATAAATGATTGGCAATGTTTTTGTAAAAATATTCAAATTTCTAAGGATTTTATATAGTTTTTATAAACTTTTGGCGATTTTTAAGGTAAAATGATTTTATCCTATAGAATTTGGGTGAATCATTTTTAAAATAGCGAATCTCATTTTTGGAAAAACCATGGAAAATTAGCCCATGAGCAAAATTTTGCCTCTAAAATCATCCATGATTGTCAAGTCCTTGATTGAGTGAGTTATCTTCATTCAGTTCTCATTATCCTATGAGTGCATGATTTGTTTGATATCCTTTTTGCTTCATGTAATTTGTGTCTGCATTCAACCCTTTCATTTTGATTGAAAGTAATGGAGTGTTAAATAATTTTCTTTTGCTTTCGTTAGATATTATAATCAAACAAAGAATATAGTTGAATTCTTTATTTTGGGTAGTGTAGATAACTAGGATACATTTAGGATATTGCATTTTGGAATTAGGTGTTTTTGTTGAAGAAATTTGAACCTCTTCTCCATCTCGTATATAGGATTCATTGAAGAAAAATATTTGCATCTCATTTTTCTGCATTCTCTTGGAGTTTCATATGCAACATCATAAGTTTCACTTTCGCACCATTGAGTAAATAACAACCCTAAAATGAAGCACTTATAAAATTGATCAGAAACTTTTATATTATCTAGTAGTGAACCTACATTAGCTTAAAGTATAGGGCTTTGAATAGGTTGTGAGGATAACTTTCAGCTAAAAGTATAGGGCTTTGGAATAGGTTGTGAGGATAACTTTCAGATAAAAGTATAGGGCTTTGGAATAGGTTGTGAGGATAACTTTCCAAATCCATTAGACAAACATAGAATCTTGTGCTAGGGAGCGGTAAATCCAATTGTTCGTATAATCATAGTCAGGATCCTCCTCTCACACAAGGGTTAAACACAAAGTCATGCGCAAGATAGCAACAGAGATTTCCCCTCTTAAGCTTAACCCACATAGTGTAAATATCGTATATTGGGGGTTCTTCTTGATAAACGACTGCTTTCATTTGGTCTGGGAGCTTCATGAATCTCATATATGTTCGAGGTTCTCAGTAGTATTATGGTCCACTTGTCTTCAGTTCTCTTGAAGAATTTTGGAATTGTTATCCTTCCCATACGTTACTTCTCAATTTGATTGTAACCACCCAGAGGCTCATTGCGCGTTGGTAACCTTAGTGGCCTATATCTGTAGGGTTGATATAGAAGGTGACAGTGAAGGGGAGTCTTCGTTGTACCTGGGTCAAATTTTGGTCAAACTCATTCAGGCTCCTTGGAGGGTACAGCATGGCTAAAACTATGTGGGAACTTGCACCAAGGCATAATTCTGTTAAGATGGTTTTCAACGTAAATGATTGATCCAGCTTGATATTGATGGCCACCCACCTATTCCAACTGGCTCATCATGTCCATTTTTTATTCAACATGTCTTTCTGTAATGCTTTATAATTGTGATTTCTACACTTCTATGGCTATCTGAAGCCTCACACATTCTCCAAGTGGATACAGGTGGACTCTCACCTAATACAACTGGCCTATTTTGTATGTTTTCATGTCAACACATCTTGTTGTACTTCCAGGGCTGTTTTGGGGCCTTAAACATTTTTTTTTTACTCGCCACAATTAGACTATAAATGAAGTCTGATTTTGATGGAGGAATGTGTAGATATTGGAAATACCTTTCCAATGGGCTATCACGTGCCTAAAATGAAGGTCGTATGCAAAATTTACTACCCTAGGAAGTTGAGGTACCAAATTACACCAACTTACCCATATGGCCCACATGACTTTTGTTGTTTCACCTTTTAGGGTTAGGTTTTTGGATGTCTAGAGTTTTGGCATTCATGAGTAATATGAAAAGGGCCTCTGGAGCCTGATTTTAATCCATTCTCCTCAGACAGATGTGCATAGTATCCACATCTTTTCTCAGAGATAGCTACCACCATTCGAGCAAGTTTCAGTTCTACAGTTTTAAAGTTTTAGCCTATTTTATTATTTAATAGAAGATATTGTTCACTAGATATTTGTGTTATTCTTCCTATATATATGTTTATTATATTCAGTCTGCTAATTCAATTTGTTCCTCTCCTAAATATGGATCAGTGGTATAAGAGTGGTTTTCTCTTCATTTATTTTTCTTTGTGCATGTCCCCGAGAAGATATCGATACAAGAAGTTGGGACTCGAACCAATCGATCCATTACCAGATCGGTCGTGTTGATCCCGAAAACAACCCATGGAGAAGAAAATAAATATGATGGAGCAGAAGATCCTATTAAAATGTTGCTCAAGGAATCCCTCACACAACAAAGGAACGAAATGATGGACAACTTCACACAGATTCTTCGATGATTGCCCATGAGAGAAGCATCTTCATTAAAGGGCCATGCAACCCCCTTGAAGGTACAGGTAAATTTTGATATTCCATTATTTGAAGGACTGATAGATAATTGGTCCACAATTTTTTTGATAGGGAAAAGATCACATTTTCACTCTTCAAGGTCGTTCCCCATGTTAAAGACTAGTGGGACACTTACTCTAAGCAAAGGGCCATGGAGGAATCTGCAATTTTTGTGGTGGCCCCTATATGCGATTGCTTTCGGGATGCCATTAAAGAACAATACTACCCTATTGGAAGCTATGAGGACCAATACACCAGATGGACCACCCTACATCAATAAAGGGACCAGATAGTACCATACTTCACTAATATTTTCCATACGCTACGCACCAAATTGGGCATCAAATATTCTGAGCATCATATGGTGCTCAAATTTCATGGTTTTTTTCATAGATACATTCAAACATAAATGAATTTCCTGGACATCTCCTCATTGGGAACGACTTATAGATACACTGTCAAGATTGAGCAGAAATTTAAGAAGAAACGCCGAGATTTTGGATCTGCAAACCCCTCACAGCCGAAGCAGGGAAGAGTCAACCCCAACCCACACAACAAGGGACCAAGTCAACATGTCCACCCTCAGGAAAATCCATCGAAGACACAACACAATAAGGGAATCAAGAAGACGAAGGACATAGGGAAATGGTGTGAGTATCATAGAATTCCTTGGCACAACATCGACGAATGTCACTCCAATAATTCCCTCATGGCCAAACTGAAGGCTTTCGAGTCAGAGGCCGATTATGATACTAAGTCAAATCCTGAAGGAGGGAAGTGGATTATTGATGCTAAACCCAGTGCTAGGTTCGCTACCACCAAATCTCAACCATGCAAACCATAAGAACCAGAGGAAGGGGAATGCCTCTTTCACTCATAGATGTGGGTCAAGGGGGCTCCGATTAATTTCATTGTCGACAATGGTAGTAAGAAGAACCCGATTTCAGTAGAGTTCATCAAGTGGTTGAACCTACCAATGACATCGCACTCGCAACCCTACACCATTGGCTGGCTTCATCAAGAAAGAGATCTTCGCGTCAGCCAACAATTTTGTCTGCCCTATGACATCAATCCTTTCAAAGATGAGGTACTGTGTGATATTTCCACTCTTGAAGTTTGCGATGTTCTTTTAGGACAACCATATTTTTGGAAGCATCATGCTCTATATGAGTCTAGACCCCAAAGTGTTATTATTACTTTGGGTAGACAATTGTACAAGATCTGAGAGGTGGCACCACCTACTGATATTTCTTTAATCTTTGCTAAGAAATGTAGTAAGGTCATTTCACAGAGTGATAGATTCACCTTCTTTGTGATTCATTCTCACAGTAAGAAGAAGGTTGTCGCCACATTTTTGGCCTCTACACAATGCCTCTCCTTTCAGAAGAAGCAAGTGGCCGAGATCATGGAAGAATATAGAGACATCTTTGCCTCACCTATAGGGGTACCCCCGACACACCTCTACCTAATGAACTAGTCTATCGGTTCTGGTTGATGGAGAATGATGAAATCATGCGTCATATCCAAGAGATTCTTCAAAAGGGGCACATCAAACCAAACTCCTCCCATTGCAGAAGCCTATTTGTACTAGTGCAAAAGAAGGACAGGACTTGGCAACTCTGCATTGATTATAGAGCCTTAAACAAAATCATTGTCAGGAACTGCTACCCCATTCCTAGGATCGATGACCTTCTTGACCAACTAAAGGGGGAAAATTTCTTCATCAATATTGACCTAAATTATGTCTACCACCAAGTTCCCATCGAATCAACTGATTTCTGGAAGACAATCTTCAAGTCTAAAGAAGGTCTCTAGGAATGGCTAGTCATGCCCTTTGGCTTAATAAATGCACCAACCACTTTCATGAGGTTGATGGACGATGTATTGAGACCCTTCATCAACTCCTTTGTGGTAGTATATTTGGATGACATTCTCATCTTTAGCAGAGTGTGGGAGGAGCACATGTGGCATATTCAATAGGTTTTGAGCACTCTGCGGTAGCACAAACTCTATGCCAACTTGGAAAAATGTTCTTTTGGCATGAACAGGGTCCAATACCTGGGCTACATTGTTGATGAACATGGGGTACATGTTGATCTATCTAAGATCTAATTCATCCATGACTGGCCAGCCCCGACCACACTAACCCAACTTCAGAGCTTCTTGGGACTCGCCAATTGCTACCAACGATTCATGTTGGGATTCTCCCAGATTGCATGGGCCCTCATCCACCTAACCAAGGGTGGTGGTAGGGGCATGTTCATGTGCAGGAAGGAGCATAAACGAGCATTCGATGATCTCAAACATAGTTTTTTCTCATCTCCGGTACTCTCCTTGCCCAATATGCAACAACCATTCGAGATTGAGACTGATGCATATGACTATGTTGTGGGCACATTTATCACTCAACACAAGCATCCAGTGGCATACCATAGTGAGACACTCTCTGATACTATTTGGAAATACCCCACCTATGACTAGGAGATGTATTCCATTGTACAAGTCTATCGTCAATGGAAACACTACATTCTGGGGAAAGAGATGATCACACACATTGATCAAAGGCCTCTACAACTCATACAGATATAGGGGAAATTATAGAACGGTTGCCATCATAAGTGGTCCACCTACCTGCAACAGTTCCATCTCAACATCAATTATAATACATGTATCTCCAATTGTGTCGTTGACTGCCTCAGTCATCCTCCTGTGGCTGTACTCACCACTGTGTTCCATTCTAGTGGACGTGAAACATCGCAGTGGCCACAACTTTACCAGCAATATCCAGACTTCACCACAACATATCATCTCTTCAGTACATGTGCCATTGTCACTGATTTTCACATTTAGGAAGGAATCTTATTCCACCTTGGCCATCTCTATGTTCCTACAAGCAAGCATGCAAAGTTGATTTAGGAATCACACTACAGTCGGGTGGCAAGACATTTTGGGGTAGATAAAACTGTGGTCATTCTTCAAAAACATTTTTATTGGCCAAAAAATTGATAGGACGTCAGCAAGTATATCATATCTTGCACATCCTGCACCATTTCCAAGCCATCCATAAAGAAGCAAGGATTATACACCCCTCTTCCTATTCCCAAGAATCCGTGGGAATCCATATCCATGGAATACATGTTGGGTTTTCCTTCCACAAAGCATGGAAATGATTGTGTGTTTGTGGTCGTTCATTGGTTTTAGAAGATGGCCATCCTCACAACCTATAAGAAAAATGTCACAACGATAGATATTGCCAAGCTCTTCCTCAAACGATTTTGGGTCCACTTTGGGATACCATAGACCATCATCTTCGATCGAGACAACAGGTTCCTTGGCACATTTTGGTCAAGTCTCTGGTCTCTGTTGAACACCAAGATCATAAAATCCACTACTTTCCACCCCCAAACCAATGGTCAAACCAAGGTTGTCAATCAGATGATTGTGCACATCTTGTGCATGTACAATTCTAAGCATCCATGTACATGGGATGAGAGTCTCCCATATTTCCAACATAGTTACAACAAGGCTCTCCATAGTTCCACCAGCCATAGCCCATTTCAGGTGGGTCTAGGATTCCAACCCTTGAGACCCATTGATGTTTCACTTCCTCTTGCCACCGCATAGATAGACTCTTCCCCTGATCAATATGTGATCAACAAAGCCACCAGATTCATTGAGTGGATTCAACACATTTGCCAATAGGTCCAGGAGATTTTGAAGAAATTCAATGCTAAGTACAAGCAACGCCATGATCAACACAAAGAACCACACTAGTTTCAGGTTGGCAATAAAGTCTAGTTACATTTTCAGAAGAAGACTCTCACCGAGCCCCATCAGAATCTTTGTCCACTTCGTTATGGGCCTTAAACTATCACGAAGGCTATGGATAGCAATGATTTTTAGCTCAATGCTCCACCCTTCCTTGGTTTGCATACAGTATTCAATGTGTATCTCCTTCGGCCATATTTTCCACCATTATTGGATACCTATGAGATCGTCGAACAAATGACACCAACAAATCTAAACCCTGACTAAATGGAACAAGTATCCACTGATCAGATAGTGGACACACAGGTCAAGGGGACTCGCTAGAAGCGGATCCACCTTTATCAGGTTGTCAAGGAATGGAAACTTCTACACCAAGGAAAGTGGCTCACCCGGGGCCAAATCTAGTAGAAGTTTCCTCACCTGATGGGAGAAC
>JASDQU010884029.1:33983-50747 GCA_032191745.1 Picea mariana | reverse complement strand
TAACCACAAGTTGATGCTGATCCAACTTCTGTTTTGCTTCAGCCCTCACTTCCTCTAATTTTAACAATGCGTTAATTCGATTCTCCAAAGGGGGCAGTCCTCTTCTTGTATTTTCTGTGATAGCTGCAGTGAGGGAAGAAGAATATGTGGTGGCAGAATTGCCTCTCTGCCGTAGACGAGAAAGAAGGGAGAGTTACCCACAACAGTTTTCGGAGTTACTCTATCCGCCCAGATTGCGTTTAACAATGCATTATGCCAATTTTTATGGTTTTCAGATACCGTTTTCTTGATGATTTTAATCAAATTTTTATTAGTTGATTCTGCCAATCCGTTACCTTGAGGGTAATAGCTGGAAGAATATTTTAATTTAATTCCTTTTTCTAGAGCGAAATCATTCATCTCAAGAGACGAAAAATAGGAAGCGTTATCGAATACTAGACAGTCAGGGATACCAAAACGAGTAATAATATTTGAATTCAAAAAGGCAATTACCTGACTGGTATTTACATATTTTAATGGGGCAACTTCGGATCACCTAGTGAAGTAATCCATGGCTGTTATGATAAAATTATGCTGCTGTGAGGATGGTGAATTGATTGGGCCTATAATATCAAGATCCCACTGCTAAAAAGGGGAGTCTACTGAAACAGACTGCAGAGGGAAGGCTGGTTTTTGTATCTGTCTGGACGCTTTTTGACAAATAACACACTTGCGACACAAGGCATGAGCATATTTAAAAAGTGTAGGCTAGTAATAACCTTCTCTTAATACTTTATGGGTAGTGGTATCCCCACCAAAATTCCCACCAGCTTCTCCTGCGTGCAATTCTAATAAGACCTTTTTTGCTTCATCTTTCTCAAGACAGCGCATTAGTACTCCATCAAAATTTTGATGAAACCAAATACCATTAATCAACTGAAAGGAGGCTGATTTCAATCTTAGTTCTCTTCTTTTAGTGGGATCCAAGTGACGGGGGGCTGAACCATGTTCAAGACAAAATTTTATATCATCATACCAGGGACTAACAAGGTTTTGTGCACAACAGATTAAATTTTGGTAGTGCTGTCCTGGGTTTGACATATCATTTTCCTCTTGCTGTCCTGCCGCTGAGTCAACAACTAACTTGCATAGCCCTTGACCTCCCACTATTTGTGCTGGGGTGATTTCTATGTCATACTCTTGTAAGAAGGTGACCCAGTTCGCCCTCTTTTCGCCTAATTCTTTCTGTACTAACAGATTTCTGACGATCGGGTAAGGGACGATAATTTTCGTCCTAGATTTCAAAAGATAAGATCGGAAGTGCTTTACTACTTTAAAAACATCATAGGCTTGCTGATCTACTGCTGGGTGATTAAGTTTTGTGCCTTTGAAGGCTGAGCTTATAAATACAATTGGGACTTCATTGTTTTCAGCGTTCTTTTGAGTTAGGACAACAACGTAGGAGCGGTCATAAGCAAATGTGTAGAGAGTGAAGTCTTGCAAAAAGTCGGGGCTCATAAGAGAAGGATAATCTATTATGGTGTTTTTTATTGAATTAAAAGCTTGGTTTTCTAAGGGTCCCCAATGATATTGTACGTCCTTTTTTATTAAGTTCTATAAAGGTCTCACCATTTCTGAAAAACTGGGGACGAATCTCCTGACAAAGTTTATCTGGCCTAAGAAAGATTGCATAGAATTTTTTGACGAGGGAGGGGGGAGTTTCGAGATGAATTGAGTCCTTTCATGGTCGATAATCATCCCTTCGCTTGATACAATAAATCCTAAGAGCTTACCTTGTTCTATTGCAAAGATAGATTTTTTAGGATTCAAGGAAATGTCGTACTTATGACATCGCTGTAGAATGGATCTTAAATGAGCTAGATGATCACCTTTGTTTTTCGAGAATACAGTAACGTCATCTAGGTAAACTATGACAGATTGATTGATTAAGCCTTGGAAAGCGATATCCATCGCTCTCTGGAAAGTGGCACCAACATTAATGAGTCCAAAGGGCATTTTCCTATAAGCGTAGGTGCCCCATGGAGTGCGGAAGGTAGTTTTAAGTTGGTCTGGAGGAGACATCAGGACTTGGTTATACCCTAAAAAACCATCCAATAAGGATAATATTTTAGAGCCAGATACCTGTTGAAGGATCTGTTCCATGGCTGGGACAGGGTAGTTGTCTTTATCAGACGCTCGATTAAGATTTCGGAAATCAACGCATAGTTGGATTTCACCACTCTTCTTCCGGATAGGGACAAGATTAGAGACCCATTGTGTGTGAATAGATGGGAAGATTATCTTAGCGTTCAAGAGTTTATTTAATTCTTTTTTGACGGTCGGTTTGAGTTTTGGGTGCATTTTCCTTAACTTTTGTTGAAAAGGTAAGGTTTGGGGTTTCATAGGAATAACGTGTTGTATGATGTTAGGATCAAAGGTTTTTAGGTCGTCGTACGTCCAAGAAAAAACATCTTTGAATTCCTTAAACAATTTAATAAATGCCACTTTCTCTTGTTCAGAACACCCCACCCCTAAATTAATGCACTGTGGATTGTCTTTAGTTCCCAAGTTTACTTTTTCATACGTTAAAGAGGAACTATTTGTTTTACAGTTCACTGATTTTTTGAATTTGTCTTGAAGATCATAAAATTTTTCTAATCTAACTACAGATTTAGGGATAGAATTTACCATGTCCGATGAAGATTCATGAGATATTGGATCTGGTATTACCGTGAAGTCACGAAGATTCTCGTCATGAGTACATTCGTCGATCACTGCGCCTTGGACAGTTTCTTCCATATGAAGGAAACTAATAATTTGTTGATCATTGTCGAAGACTCTCCAATTCGTGATGTTGTTGGGGACGGATGGCTTGAACAACAGTTCGACAGAGAATGCGTTCGGGGACAAGCCTTCTGCAGGAAAGAGTTTTGAAGCTACATTAGCTAACAAATCGGCTTCCGAATTATTCAATCTAGGAATAGAATTTATGTTAAAAGCAGAAAACTTATTCATCAAATTCCATACCTCTGATTGGTAGCTTTTAATATGCGGAGATAAACAGTGGATATAATTTTTTACCTATCTAACCACGATTTCTGAATTGCCAAAGATAGTCAAATTTTGAACGTTTATATCTAATGCTTTTCTGAGGCCTTGCAATAAAGCCTCATATTCTGCTGTGTTGTTTGTACATTCAAACTCTAACCTGCATGCAATTAGGGTTTTGTTACCTGCTGGGTCAATAATCACGTAGCCCGCACCAGCTCCTTCCTTGGATTTTGACCCGTCAAAGTAAAGAGACCATATTTGATTTTTGTCGGGTGCATGTGACCATTGGGTGGAAGCTGTTGGCTGCATATATGTCACAATTTTAGACTACTGCTTCGATTTAGTGATAGCGGAAGTTTCGGCCATGAAATTGCCGAAAAAGGTATCCATCCCTTGTATTTTGGGTGAATCGATAGAAGGTGTAAATGGTTCATTGGGATCATTTAAATCTGTCACTATGAATTTTAGGTAACATTCACGATTTACCTTGATTTTGTTGGGCTTTCCATTCTCGAGCAGCCACAAGTGAGACCAATCTATCGCGAAATAGCCGTGTAGCTGTTCTGATTAGTCTCTACTTAAAAACAAACCATAAACTTCTGGAATATCTACAACAATAATATTAATTACTTGATGAACTTTGAGGTTAGACGATAATCTTATAAGCACATTCCTTAATTCGCCTATAACTTTAACACTAGTTTGATCAAGTTGGATGATCTTTAAGGTGGATGGTTGAACTTCAACATTAATCTTCTGACACACAGACCACGACATTACGTTGGATGATGCTCCTGAATCTACCATACAATTGTGTACGTTCCTATTAAAGTTTTCAAAATTTAACAAAAATGGAGGGACGTTTCTGTGAGTACTAATGGTGGAAGCTTGTTGCTTTTTACCCACAGCCTCTAAAACTAATTTATCTACATTTGTTACATTATTTACAGGAAGGTCTCTTTTCTCGTGAGGATCATAATTATTCTTAGTGGAGGCCTTCTGAGGAACTTTTGGGTTGTTCTGAAAACCTTTGTTACTGCTTGGATTGCCGTTTTTGCTGATCTCTGCGATATTCTGTAACATTTTTTTGTAGCAGAAATGAGAATTTTAATAATTCATAAACCGAAATGTTAGCCCTTAACTTTTTTAGATCTTCAATTAAATCATAATCTAAGCTTGGGTTCGCATTATTCTGTTTAGTCTCAGTTGTTATAGACTATTTTGGGGGAAAAGTCGTCGTGTTTTCAGAAGAAGGCTTGTTTGCTGTCTTACTCCTAGTATTGTAAGGATTTACTGTCTCGAAATTAGATTGAAAAATGCTATCCGAGAAGTGTCCAAAAATGTTTGGGGAGGATTCATCTTCTTCTACTGCCTCTTGTTCAGCTACTTCCTCAGGGATCTCAGGAGGCATCAAGTTATCCCGTGCTTCTAGAATCGTTTGAATAGCGAATTGCAGGCTTTCTAGATTTAAGCCTTCGGTATTTGAATTAGGTCGGTTGGTGGGAAAAGGCTTCCTAAACGGGGGTTTGTAAGGCCCTTTTCTCAAAGAAGCTTCTTCAGCCATCCTTTTCAAATCTATAACTTGATTTGACAGTTTTTGAACAACTTTTTGTAAGTTTTCTAGATCAGAGTTTTCCGATTGCGTTTTTTTTTGGGCAGGTCTAGGGAGGATTTCAATTTTCTTTTTGGAAGATGAACTAGTCTCTATTTCGTTGCTAGTAGTGTCTTTTAAGCTGAGGATGTCTTTCTCGATTTGACTAGCCTCTTCGAAGGCCTCTAACAACGTGGCTTTCTTAGATCTCTTTACCCAAATGGTTATACTTTGATGTAAGGCTTTCGTATAATATGCTATGATAAGATTCTCAGCAGGCATCGAATCCGTAGGGATTCGGTTCTTTAGTGTTAAGAATATTTGGTTAAAGTATTTGATTTTCTCTTTGGGGTTCATTATTAAACTAGAAAGCTCCATGACTAGGACTTCTGGGGACTTGTCGTCTCCAAACTTCTCAAGAAAACAAGATTCAAACTTCTCCCATGACATGATGGTATGGGGCTATTGGGAAAAGTAACAGGTAGAGGCATTGCCCTCGAAGGTGTAGGGAAACAATCTACAGACTACGTCTTCGTGCTCGACATTACGAAGTCTAATGGCTAACATACACTTTTTGAAGTGATATTCCGTGATCTGTTTAGAGTCTGGGTCAAATTTAGGGAGCCACTTCTCCGGGTGTTTGGGTAAAGGATGCTAAGGCCCAGGTACGACCACTGCATCTTGGTCAAGCCAGGGTCTGGCGGGATTATTCTGGTTGGCCATTGGTGTGGGCGGTGTCGAAGGATGGGATGAGGAACTGCCTTTGTCAGAGGATTCTTCTCCAGAAGAAGAAGGGGATGAAGGAGGTGGTGAGGGTGGTATACCAGATCCTCCAGCTGCAGGAGTGAGGATTGGATCTGTAGGGTTTAAAGTGAGGTTAGTGCCTCCAAGTTGTTCTCTGATATCAGATAAATCTAATGGTTGGTCCAAAGGTCAGTTTGGTTGCTTAAACGGGTGAAGGCACTATGTGTTCTTATGAGATATTGGCGGACAATCTCTTGTACATCACCACATGTAGGATTTGGAGTTACTGGTTCAACTGTGATCCGTAGATCGTCGTTTGATGTGGTTGTTGTTTGAGGGACAATGTTGTCATTTGAATGACTTCTTGTCACTATAGGTGAGCAGGTGGGTGGTGGAGGAGTCTTACGACCACCTCATGCAATTAATAATTTTCAGGCCCTCCTTCTAGCACCATTTGTTGACAAGAAAAATTGACCGCTAGTCAATTGGAGGAGTGGATCCGGTCCAAGGTTGTCTAAATAACCCAAGCCATTTGGATTAATCCACTCCGATAGGTTTAGCGGCTCCATTAGCCGGTCTAAGTCCTACGAAAGTGAAAAAACAAAAACTAAAGAAACTAACTAAATGAAAAACAGCTGCTGAGAACAATATACAGTCTAAATTATACTAACTTAATAGAATAGTAGTTCTACTTATTAGATGTATAGTGTATCTATATATTTCTATTTCTATTATATGTACAGTATTCACAAAGTGCAAATTTTGATCGAAATCTGCGAAAATCATATATGAATTGACAACAAAGCTATTGTTCAGTGTTTTTGATTTTTTTATAACTTTTATGAACAAGAAATGAAATGACAACTATCTAGTTGAGAAATAAAAATAACAATCTATACAGTGTATCTAAACTACAGAAAATTCTTATATTAATTAAACTAATAGAATGCTACTAGCAAACTAACGTGTAATCACATATCCTATGTGTCCTATGCGTAGCATCTACGTTTGTTGTTTGATGAGGCCAACCCACACCAGATTTTCCCAATGCTTCTCGTAAACGCGAAGCAGTAATGCTTTGAATGCTAATGACAGAACAAGTAAGATATGTAGCAACAACAATTTATAATTTGACAAATGATCATATTAAGGTAAATCTGACTATGAAAATTTGCATATAACTGCTCATTGAATAAAGAAGATCAACCTTCTAATCATCACATGTGAACATATTAATTGCTGTATATAAAATGAGAGACATAAAATATGGACACTATATAAATCTTATCACATCAACCTGTAACAAATCATGATATCTAAAGTAGTCAAAATTTGATTACAAATCGAAATGAGAAAAACTTGAACAAAAATATGATATATTGAAGCTAAAGTTGTGCAAATATCCACTTTCATTCAAGTCTGATAATCACAAATCCATAGTTTCTTCTCCCAGGCAACTATCGATCTTAGTTTACAAAATAATACATTTATAAAGGCCACAGGATCTAAACACTTCCTATGGAAATCATCAAATCTGTTCCAAAAATTGTGGGGAATACAATCTCCCAAATTCCCATTGTTATCCAAAACTAACATCCTAATCTAAAACCATGTAAAGAAATAGCATGTTCAGAGATGCCACTAGCGATCCAATCTCTTTTAGAATTTGTATGTACCTGTAAACACACAAGAATACATGATTTCAGATTGCATTTTAGTTGTAAAATCAAAGAATTCAAATTTTAGTAACTAGCTACAGAATCTCACGATTCTGTAGCTAGTTATTATTATAAATAGAATCGTGTTTTATCAATTCAATCAAAATAGAAATAGATGCAATTTGAGCAAACAAATATTGTATGCTAATTCAAAATAAAAACAAAATCATCTTGAAATTACTTTTAAAATACCATACCTTGGATTTAGGGATTCGTTTTAATCAAGCTATTTTCGAATTCACAATGGTAGTGGCCACCTCCACATTCTTAAAGACAATAGAACCTGTGGTTTTCTGTCTTTTATCATTAGCTTGAGATACATTTTGCAATCTATCGTTCTCCTTAGTTAGCACATTCACTCGGTCCTCGAAGGACTTGATCCGAGATTGGAGCAAAGGGATGTCTCTGTAATATCGGTCGAGCCACGACCGACATTCGTTGCACTGTGGTTGAACAGGCTGTGTATTCACAGGTGAGGAACTTATTATTTGACCTGTAGGTTTTCTGTCGAGTTTGATCCCAAGGAAGTTGGGGTTATCTCTAAGACACGGTGGGAGGTTTGTCACATAGTCATAGGGCTTAACTGAGCAAAGTTCCTGTGAGTATGGATACTCTTCGGTTAGAAACCATTCGATTTTCGGAATCAGAATCTTCACTTAACAGAATTTGTTTTTGGTTTGTGTTTTCTTTAGGTTTATTACGAGCACACCGTGAAACCCAGCGTGCGACCTTTTTACCCTTGTAATTGATATCACTGTTACCTTTACCCTTTTTCTTTGCAGACTTTTTAACAGGCTTACCACCATCTTTTGGACATGAATCAGGCAGGTTGTCGGGTTGGGTAGTGTTTGGGTAGGTCGAGGGTTCAATAGAGGGCAAGAGCGAAGGAGGGGGAATGACAGGCCCGACAAGGGTTTCTGTAACAACGGATTTGTCAACTTGTCCTATTTCAGGACTAGCAAAACCATTCCTTAACAGGAAAGCATCCCAATAATTGCCATTCAACTTCAACTAATGAACCATAATAATTTTAATTAAACAATGGTGGAAGAGGTTGGAGTCGGCTTTATCCCTTTTGAAATGCTTAGCCATTTTGTATAAACTCCGAAGGAGAAAATATGGCATGTTTAAGGGAAAATTGATAAAACTCATGAGAAACCGCAAGTGGTATAAGAAAACTAAACCGTATCTACCCTCACAGGTAACGAACTACTTGACAATAGCTAACAAATCATGCCATCTAGGTTTTAGAGATGTAACGGGCATACCTTTGTTGCAACTGTTAATCTTCCTTGAGGTAAACAACAATGACCAGGGAACTTCGTCAATCTTTGAGTTTTTAAACCATTTTTGTCCCACGGCTGGAAGACTAGTGGCTGAGCTAATGAAATATTCGTTTAACTCGAGCTGGACGTCCCTAATTTTGGCTCTACAACCATCGACTGTTAGCGCAAATTGTTGAGAAACTGCCAGGTTAAAACCCTCAAACTTCTTGACAAAGACCCGCCAACCATTCCTCTCTAAGTCCTCTCAGGCATTATCAAACAACAACAAAGTTTGGACATCGTTGGGTTCGATTCTCACTACAGGAGCCATAGCTAATAGAACAAAATCAACAGGGTTTTCGGTGATAGGGTTTGACAGGATAGACACAAAACCATTGTCCCGAAGCTTCCCCAACACAATGCAAAGGTAACTCGAAATGCAAGAGCAGAGCGTTAATTCTATGCGTGCGAGGATAGTGGTGTAAATTGAGGCCATGCAAGAACATCATATCGGGTTGTACTTGGAATGGCACCTTGGTGTAATGGTACATTCAAATCATAACAATGCATATCCAAAAGAAATTTGATCAACATGTCAAATGAACCATTACATAACCACGTTTTGACCCAAAAATCAATGTGTCAAACAAACCATTGTGTCAAAGATTTTATAAATCAACACCATATTAACAATAGTCAAATGCATAAATGTTTGGTGTTTCGATAAATATGTAACTAGTGGTGTGTTTGAGGTCAAGGAGTTATAACCATGTAAACAAGTAGGTTCATGATAAACCAAATGATCATTAATCCTTTGATGTAATCAACATGAATTCCAACTGTGGGTTTTCACGCTTGCAGTCATGAAAACTAAAACAAAAAGTAGGTATGCAAAAAGCGAAGAATAATGATATCATTTAAACATTTGTGACGATTAATGAGGGTTTAAAAACCTTGTGTGGGCAGCTTGTAAAAAAAAGATAGAGATTAATATGGCTGCCAACAGGGTTCACCCACTATCTAGTTTTTCTATTGTTATGTTATTAGGTCCAGAGAGGCCACAATTATAGTTGGATTTAGGACTAGTGTTGTTTTGGTACTGTGAACAAAAACATGCTTTCCTATTTTGCAGGCCACCTGTTCTGGTTTCCATTTGTATGGAAAAACAAATAAAATAAAATAAAATAAAATCCAAGACATTACTCGGATCGGGGGCCCTTCCCAACCTAGACAACGTGCCTGGAGCTACAAACTCAAATATGAAAGATGTTCAAAATTTCGGCAACAACCAATTCTAAATTAAATAAAATCCCAACCTATGTTTACAGTGAATGCTAAACTCTCATACAATAATTTTATAAAGAATAATCATCATATTAATAATCTCGTGTCCCAACTCTATCACTGCCTATTGAATTTGTATCATGCCAATCGAACTAATTCTCTGGAATAGTCGATTTGGGAATTTAATACATATGATTCTTCTTATTTATCTTTGGAAGATTATGGTTCATGAAAATAATTCAATAAATATATACAAACCATTACCAAAACTAATTTATTATTATCTTATACAATTTGGCTATCCACATGGAATGCTTTGATCAATCTCTTAACTACAGGATGGGCATGAACTAAATCTATGCATTGCATTTGGTTTTCTTAAATCTAGGCGTTAATTATGAATCTGGGCAAATTTATGCATTTTGAGCAGATTTCCATTGAAGAACCGAGTATAACTCTCAGAATGTAGCTTATTTTTGAAAACAATTATTTAAATAACCAATTTGTCATACTGGGAACAAAACCCATGTTTTATAATCTTAAGATTCATCTTCATTTGCATGAAAATAGAGGTGAAAATATGTTGTCTGAAAACTACTACCAAATTGAGATGAATTGTTGTTTATGATCTAGAGGTCCACATGTGTGACCTGGGCGCGTTCAAATTGACGTGTCAATCTGCCGACATTGCTGTGGAGATAACCCATGTTCTCGATTTTTTCTTAGAGATGCATAAATAAGCTAAGCTACAATATCGGGTACATGAACTGCAAGTACAAGAATGCTGGACATGCTCTTTAAGCTCGATAGAAGGAGTTTGGAATCTTAGCGAGGACCACTACAAATGTAAGAACAATTTGAATATCATTTGAAGAAGATGATTGATCTGCAAGAATTATTAACATGAATCATTGTCAACAAAACTATGATATAATTGCCTTTAATCACAAAAAACATAGAAAAATGATGTATTAACCACTCTGGATATATAATGGTGAATAATGACATTTAATGAAGGTTTATGGAATATATGGACATGGATTACTAGCGAAATACTGACTTTTTTGGGTGGAGAAATATGACAAAAAGGGATCTCAACACTCCCCCAAACTCCCCCAAATAAGAACTTGTGAATCCTTGTTTTTTTTTCATTGTAAACTCTGTTTAATTATCTCGTATCGTTAGATATTTGTGACATTGTTTCTGGTGTTAGTTCTTGTGGAGAAACACTCTCTGCAATTGATTTATCATATTGTCACAACAAATATATGTCAACTTGATTTCCTTTAAAAGGGAGCAACAAAAGTTGTCATGAAAATGGAGGACAAGCAAGAGATGGGGATTGTGAGGGATAGTGGATGAGTGAAAAGGATGGTTGGTAGTATGAGTATGAACTTAGGAAATTTTATGAAGGGTGGCGAATGAGTGTGGAGAATGGTTGATGAAGATGAACTTGGGCACTTTTATACTTTATGGACTTTCATCTTAAGACCAAAATTTTACTTGTGGTCCTTTGCTTGGATAGGAAACAATGACTTCATCCTCTTATTTAGAAAATTTAGATGACGACTCAAGAATTTTTATGATGTATAAGGAGAAGATAATATGAATGCCGTTTTTCGTATTTATACTTGTATACGACATATTTTCTCTTTATTTCTTGGCCTTGTGATCAGAGAATTTATTGTCATTTTGAGACCAATATGTACTTGTGGTTCTTTGCTTGAATATGCAACAATGACTTCATCCTCTTATGAATAACATTCAATTAATATCTTAGGAATGTTTTATGATGTATAAGGAGAAGAAGTTATAGGTGATGCTTTGTATTTGTATACCACAATAGTTTTTCTTTCATTCTTTCCATGGTCTTATAATAATAATATAAAGTTTATTGTAAATGGTTGATTGGTGGTTGGTGATGGGTACTGTGTAGGTGGTGATGAGGTGTAGTGGAGTGGTTATGCATCATATTTTCCAAATTCTTAGTAAATTAAATAGATTTATACCTGTTTTACTTCAAGTTACCTTTGATTTGAATCCTGATGTGTTGTTAGTTGGAACGAAGGATCTGATGCATGCTGACTAAATGATGAAGATGAGACAGAGAAAGGCAAAGAAATGCTAGGAATATAAGAGAGAACTGAAGCTGATGGGAGATGGATTTGCTGAAAGAACTGAAGTTGATGAGAGATGAAGAGGCTGAATTGGATCTTGCTAAAGGAAGGAAAAAACTGGATGAGATGAACAAAAGATGCTGGAGATACTAAAAATAATCTGAAGATCTCCCCCAAACCCAAGGGTTTGCATGTCCTCATGCAAACTGCTTAATACTGAGCGATAGTATTTTATTGGAACAAGCTGCTGCAAGAAAAAAAACTACCACAATATTTTGTTTATACCATGAAAGTATGTATTCTTCGTCCTTTATCTACACATGTGTAAGAGTTAGTCCATGTGAATAAATGTTCTTGAAGTTGAACATGGAAAAACTTCATTGGATTACCAATCTGTAATGGAAACTATTGACCAACGCGAGACCACTCATCAGTGATGTCAATGAGCGTCAAGGTACTAGAGTACAACCAAGCATGTACGTATAGATGTGTTGATGTCAATTCCCCTACAGGTTCTAAAGATAAAGAGACATTCATGTATTCCCTTTTCTTCAGTGAGGAAGTCTACCATTGAGGCATGTAAACTCCAAGGTACTACAAATGACTCTAACCTTGTTCCTAGATGACGTGTTGATGTCAATGGGAAAAGATTTATTCGAAGGTGGACCTTAAGAAATTCGACATCATCCAACACAAGTGCAAAACATAAATGATTTGAAGAATACAATACAAGATTTTAACCAACAAAAACTTACAAATATTATTGTGAATCTTGCCCACTAGGAGTTCTGGTTTTCAAACAAGATTCATGTCTAGTTGTGCGAGTTACCTAGTTTTCACAACTAGAATACTTCCAGTGGAGCCATGTGCATAACAAGAGTACAAACATATTCATAATCAGGTTTGAAAAATATGCTTTAATGTATACCAGAGCATGATATACCAGCTGCTTCGAATGATACGATTTCAAGAATTGTTGAAGAAGAAAGTGGTGCTTTGACCCAATAGTCTTTTGGACCCAACGTTCAATAAATTCATGATATTCTTGGTTCACTTGTTCATTTGGACCACTCTGTACAACCTCTTCTACTGTGTCACACAAATCTTCTATTGTCATATGGTTGGTCTATTGGATGCATACATGATCTAATGATAGGTGTGTTAAGGAATCCTCAACCTCAGGCTCCAATGGCTACTCTCCATTGAAAGTGGTCCATGATTCCTTAGTTTCTTGATCAATTTGGAAAGGGTGATCAAATAATGCTTCTAGGTATTCTTGTGGAGGTGGCTCATGGAACTTTTTTTCTTCTATCACTTCCAAGGTGGCAGGTATGTTCTTGATTGCAGTTAGGGTTTGTTCTTCTTGAGAGGAAGATACATCGACTCCTGCTAGAATTTGAGATAGCTCTCAGAGTAGCATTTCTTCTTTCATTCAACGAACTCTTGAGCATCCTTCTTTTGCTAGATGGTAGGTCATGTCTTGCATAGGAGTTAATGTATGAGGGATCTTACAACTCCCAAAATAAAACCTTAAGAATATGGAAGAAATGAAAAGGAAACACACTTAAATAAAATAGAAGCAAACTAATCATGTATTCTGAGCACCACCATGCTACTAATATCCCATTGATACCAAGTTATCAATTCACACAAGTTAGGATTCTCTTCTTTTCATGAAATAAACTAAAAGAAAACACACTTTCATAAAAGAAAACAAGGAGGCTTCAGAGAAACTTGCCAAAGTGAATGCGTCGAGCTAGAACCCCCTTCAGAAATTCTGAAGCAAGGGTACCTTTGTGTCTTATCGCTTCTCCTCCCCCAAGTTGCAATTGTAACTAAGTTACACAAAATAGATAATTTGTAAAACAACCTACCTATGCTCTAATACCTTTAGCACCTCCCTGGAAATGACACCAAAAATGTTGGGCGAATTATATGTGATAATTTCTGTTACATTCAATGTCAACCTGAGGGTTCATAAACTTAGAGGTGCATGAACAATAAATGCAAGATTAAAGCTTTAATCTATCCTACACCAATGAAAATCCAAACAAACAAGCAAATTTAAAGAAAAGCAATCTACAAGAAATGATTTTTGGGAATATATCACTAAGATGTGAGACTATAAGTGATATAAGGGTTCGATGTTACAATATTTCATATATGTATGTTCATGCAACTTCTCATGTGTAGCTTACTAACATGTTTCAATCCTTCAATAAGTCTTCCTGTAGTAGCTTCTTCTGCTGCGTGAAATGAAATAATACAAATGAAAATTAACACCAAGGAAATCATCACTTGGTTGTGGACCAACTAATGCTATAAGGTTCTAAGTTGCAATCTTTCACACAAAGGTGTTCATGTAATGTTTCAGAAGCAACTCATTAGTGTCTTTAACCTTCAATGATATTCTTGTAGTGGATCCACACATATGCTGGATGAAAACAAATTAAAGTGATGCAATGTAAATACTTCGAAAGAAACATACTTCATAGATTTGTCCTCAAGAAGAGATACACCCAAAGAGCGAAGTATGTGTTGGTACAGAATTAGTTTTGTTTTATGTGCGTGAATAAAATTTCTTCGCAACAATAATCCATTTAACACTACATATGCAATCATGTAATAATGACACTTAATAATATTTAACAATACAAAATAAAGAAGTCTCCATGTATATATAAGTGAAACAACATACAATGATATTACAACATGACAATTTATAAGATATATCTATGGAACAATATAACAATGTACATGACGACATATAAGCATAATATGACACCTTAAAACAAAAGATGTAACAAAATGATATATAACAATATCATAAACCATACATATGTTAACAACACAATATATAACAAGAATGTATATAATAACAAAACAATATATAACAATTAACACAATGTAATAATTAACACATATAATAATGCATATAATAACAACACGAGCTATAACAATTAACTCAATACATAATAATATATGAAACAATACATATAACAAATTCTTAACTATATATATATATATATATATATATATATATATATATATATATATATATATATATATATATATATATATANATGTAATCAAACTTCTGCATGCATACCAACAAATCCACAATACAATATACATGAAACAAATCAATACTAGTGATGAAACCCTTCTTGCATTGATGATATAACATGTAATTTCTGACAACATGCATCGTTAAATGGAGAAGGCGAACAACTAGAAACATGTAGATAAAAGAGATGGATGTGCTGGGCGAATGAAGGCAAAATCAAAGTGCATAATGGATCAAAGGATGAGGCACGAAGCAAAGGAAAAAGATAGAGACTGCATGTGCTCTTTACCCAAGGATTAATCTCATGAATTTATAAAATAATGCAGAACATAAATTAAATGCAAGTGAGAATAACACATAGATCGAAATAAAATTAAATGCAATAACAATCTAAACTAATAAATAAAAGCCAGGATGTTACCCGAATCGAGGGGCCCTTCCTGACCTGGACAACATGCATGGAGCTACGAACTTAGATTTGGAAGATGCTCAGAATTCCCACAACAACCAGTTCTTCGTTAAATAAAATCCCAATGTCAGTTTACAATGAATGCTCAACTCTCATACAATAATTTTATAAAGAATAAACAACATATTAATAATGTCGTGTCCCAACTTTATCACTACCTATTGAATTTGTATCATGCCAATCGAACTAATTCCCTGGAATAGTTGATTTTGGCATTTAATAAATATGATTCTTCTTATTTATCTTTGGAAGATTATGGTTCGTGAGAATAATTTGATAACTAGATACAAACCATTACCAAAACTAATTTATTATCGTGTTATACAATTTGGCTATCCACATGGCATGCTTTGACCAATCTCTTGATTGTAGGCAAGGCACAAGCTAAATCGAGTCGTTGCATTTGATTTTCTTAAATAGGGGCGTTAATTATGAATCTAGGCGAATTTATGCATTTTGGGTAGATTGGAATTGAAGAATCTAGCATAACTCTCAAAATATAGCTTAGTTTTAAAACAAATCACTTGCTAGCAAATTTGCCATACTAGGAACAAAACCCATATTTTAGAATATTCATATTCATCTTCATTTTTACAAGAATTGAGGCAGAAATATGTTGATTGGAAACTGTTGCCAAATTGAGCTGAATTATTGTTTCTGAGCTGGAGCTCCACATGTATGACCTGGGCGCGTTCTAACTCAACTGTCAACATGTCGACGCTGCTGCGGAGAAAACCCATGTTCTAGATTTCCCCCCCGAAGATGCATTAATAAGCTAAGCTACAATATCAGGTACATGAATTGCAGGTACGCGAATGTTGAACATGCTCTTTAAGCTCAAAAAAAGGTGTTTGGAAGCTTGGCGATGACCGCTACAAATGTAAGAAAACTTTGAATATCATTTGAAGAAGATGCTTGATCTGCATGAATTCTTAACATGAACCATCGTCAACAAAACTATGATATAATCGCCTTTAATCACTAAAAACATAGAAAAATGATGTATTAACCGCACTAGATATATAATGGTGAATAAGGATGTTTAATGAAGGTTTGTGGCATATATGGACATGGATTACTAGTGAAATATTGACTTTATTTAGTGGATAAATATGACAAAAATGGAGCCCAACAAGTCCCTGAACAAGTGGCCATGCACATGGCATTTCCTGCACCTAAACGAAATATGCTCATAATCAATGGTTTTGGTCCATTCATGATCCCTAAATTCTAAGGTTATGGATCTCGGTAGAGGCTTGGAGATATTCATGTACACACAGATCTGACCATAGGAGGTGTCATGCCATTGGCACGTGGCTTCAAGTGTTTTAACATATAGACCCAAGGTATTGTCAATCCCTGCTAGAATCTCCCCAACCCATAATAACTAAAGAAGTGAGTAGAGATGAATCCACACCGGATCATATGAAAATTCCTATGTTTTTGGGTTGAAGTGCTTCATCCAGTTCGAAGGTAAAG
>JASDQU010884029.1:18909-33883 GCA_032191745.1 Picea mariana | reverse complement strand
GGTGAAATTCGAGATAATGAAAATAAGAAAGGTTTTCCCGGTTGAGGGTTTCCGGTAAAAATCTCTGTGTACTCTGTGTATGAGCCATTGATTAATTTCTGTATTGCTTAAGAATCTATATGCATTGCTTTACTTCGCAGGTTTAAAACTTACACAACTGAGTTAAATAAATACGTCTCACTCTCAATTATTCGATCCTTTTTTTCCAAATGATGAAAAATGTTCGTGAAAAAACCCTTTGAGCCTAGATGTAGGTCAAATTTCCCTTTGGGTTTCCACCAAGTTTTAATCCATTTGATAAAATCTCTTTATGATGGCCATAAACCTAAAAAATTCTAGTCAGGGCATGATCCCTCATATATTTGGTTTGCTCTGCTACTATGGTGGAACTAACTATGTATTTTGGCTTCGTAGAGGCTTGGGGAATGCATTTACCCGGTTCCCATGCATGAGATGCCTTTGGATGAGAGGATTCAAATTCTACCTTCACTGCTTTTCTCTTATTCATATCCTCTTGTTAGAGTTGATCCTTCAGATATGGTGGTGCCTCAAAGGGAGACCATGATCCACGAGCTCTAGACAGGTTGTTTGTTGTCATATCTCGGTAGGAGGGGGCTCACGCCCCCTCTACCTCCACGATGGATGAGAGATCAGAGGTAGTTGCAGGCGACGATCACTGGATTTATAAAGAGGTTGTGCGATCTGTCAAGAACCCTAGTTTGCTAAAATCATTCAAACCCTAGCTTCTCTCTCAACCCCTTAACTAAACTAAAACTTTAAGATTCAAGTTTTTAACGACATTGTATTAATAAAAAGGAAAAAATATAACTACAGAAGTTCTACTACTGGGATGCCACATGGGAAACTGGTCCAACAGTAGAACAAATTATTTATCGGGCTTACGACCCAGGATATATCTAAGAGAAGGTTGTCCAAACACTTTTTAAAGAAATTGTCCCAGAATTGATTACAAAAAATTTCCAAAATATTTCCAGAAGATTGAGAATTTATGCTTCAATCCTATGTTGGAAGCTGGATATCATGGTCGAGGAACTATTGAGTAGGCCACAATAACTAATGAGGGGCTTTTGCATGGTTGCCAACACAAACCCTCTGTCCAACCTTAAATCCGAATTAATTCTTTACATTGGGAGGAGGCGGGAGGATGCCTCATGTCCCATGGGTATACAAGGTGGGAAGCTCTGTGTTATGCATAGGGTCAAATCTTTTGGATGGACTTCCAGCTAGCACCCGAATCGGGGGAAGTTAACATTATTATATGTTAATATAATACAACATAAATTTGATATAATAATAAAAAATATGACAATAAAATTATATCAAAACTACACTTTGTGCTTGCACTATTTAATGCATTTTTAATATGATGGTTGTAAATGGTTGTTAACTTTTCAAATCCAACATTATAAAACAAAGAAAAAAAACATAATTGGCCAATTATATATACCCATAATAAAATGACATGTTCACAATATAAATGTCAAAACAAAACATTTACATATCACTCTTTGTTGCCATCACCCTAATTATCTTCCTTGCTTGACATTATAACATTGTTGTTCTCAAAAATATTTTTTGATATCAGATCATGTCTCAGTATGAAATTCCAATCGCCATCCAACACATCTGTGTTAAAAACACCAGGTTGCAATGTTTTGGGAAAACATAAGGCTCCTTATTTTCAACCCACTTTTTTTTAGAGTTAATACATATTATCCCACTATCACAATCTTCCTTTACATTTCTCTGGTCAAAGGTATCCCACCACTTACAACTAAAAATAACACATTGAAAAGATGAGAAGTCCACATGCATGATCTTTTGTATCTTTCCAATGTAACCTAACTTCCCCTCTATTAGGTTGTGATCGTAGTGGCTAGCATGACTAGATTGGTTAAACTCAACCTCCACTCTACAATCTTGTGTAATATAGCGTTAATAAAAACATAACACATGTTACAATTCAAATGTGTAATATTATAAATTGAATGTGGTACTCAAAGAAGTTATTATAGAGTTGCTGCACTTGATCCCTATGTTTAGTGGATCCATCTCTTCTCCATGTGGGTAATGATTGGACATGCCATATTTCTCTATAATTTGGTCAGCCACCCAATTGTTGGGATAGATTTTTGGCATATTTTATTTTAAATGATCAGGATATGGAATGCTTCTACCATTCAACCATATGAATGCTTTCCTGTCACTATCCCATTTCCTTCTTTTCTCTTCATACAATGCGACCCTTAGTTGCATTGCCTCCACATTGTAAAGTTAAAAGAAAATTTTTATTGATGGCATCAATTTCCAAATTTGTTGTTTTATACAAGAATTCAAAATGAATAGTATGAGATCAAATATATATTTTCAACTTTAGTGTAAACAATTTCTCTGTACACATTTGACAAAATATAGGTGACTTACTCTTTATCATGAGCCTTTTTCCATTCATTTGGAGTAACTCCCCTTCCCTTTTGTTCTCATCCCATTGTTCATCTCAAACCATTGCCCCTAGTGTGTCGTCAATTTGCTTGATGTAATCACTAGCATAATAGAATGACTTGTATACTATGCACCCTTTTACCATAGAGCCCTATGGTTTTGCCCTTTTTTGAGCACTTCAATTTTTTTATGTGCCTCTCTAAAAGTAACATCCAATGACACAAGAGTACCCCAACTAATTCAACCTCATTAGGCATGTGAATTAGAATATGGACTTGCAAGTCCATAAAACTCGTGGGTAGTTCCTTCTCAAACATACAAACAATCTCAACTATCTCTCGACGCCATAGTGGAATGTTAGCCATGAATCTCCTTTGATGTGATCCAACTTACAAATTTATATAATTTTGATATGGCATGTCGCATGTCCCGGAGGAAATCATAGTTCACACAACCATGCATGAGCAAAGGATAATGACACTACAAAATAGACACACACATTGTTAATTTCCATAAAACGGTGAGTGCATAGTATATATTTATCGACAATGTAGAAGAAGAATCATGTATTCGACATACATACCCTTAGATGGTTCAGATGGTCATGTGATTTCAACCCCGAGAAATTACCTTCTACAGTGAAGCAATGTCGTAGAGTCAACCCATATAAAGAAGGTGGATTTACACATAATATAACATCCTTCACCATAGAAAGATCATCTTTATTCAAAATCCATGGGACATCACCTTCTTTAAAATACCGTGAGGGACCAACCTCTCTAGTTTATTTACTTGTCCAATGTCTCTTTTTAGTATTCAAAAAAATAAGATCTCTCATAACAACCAATGTGTCACTTCTATTTGATGATATTTGCCTCCATAAATAAGATTAAACATTTTTAAATATATGCATGTGATATATAGTAAGTGGGAAATCCTAAGATGATGTCAATATGGAAGCTCATAAAATACATATTTCCTTTTCATCCCAATGAACATTTTCTCAACATAGGTGTCAAAAAATTCAAGATTGTCAAACATAGGTTCCCTATTTGAATCAAACAATTCTACCATTTCCTTCTCCTTCTCTACGTCATATGCCCTGATCCAATATGTCAGTGTCATTATTTCAAGTGTTTAGGTTCTCTCTAGTTTACCATTGAAAACAAATGAAACTCTTCTATAAGGGTGGTCTTCTGGGAGGAATACCTTAGAGAAGTTGTACATTGGATTTCATAGGTGGTTGGATCACCTAGCCTTTATAGAAAGGTCCACAATATTTACATCTGTGATACCCTTTTGTTACAAGACCTATGATGTTATTGTATATAGAGCACATTAGTATAAAAAATATAGTTGCACCAAATTAAGTATGCCAAATAACATTATAGATATAAACAAATCAATCAACATGCTTACCATAGAAAACTCCTAGTCCTGGATATTCATGTGTGATGTATAGACATATGCCATACGACGTAAAAGACCTGTCCATTGGGATAGGTCTTGATACGTCATAAACATGTATCTCTTCCCATAATTGCTTAAACTCATTAATAAGTGGTTGGAGGTATACATCCATTCTTTTCACTTGTCTTATACCTATGACCATAAGAACCAACATAATATGTTCATTCTTCATAGACAACAATGGGGGGATATTTCTATTGATCACTGCCACTGGCCAAACCAAATAGTTGGTGTTTTAGAGGGAATACAGGTTAACTCCATCCATGGATATGCTCAATTTTAGGCTCCGTACTTCATCCTTGAATTTATCGAGCCATGTATCCTCTATATGCTTCATGGATATTGAGTCTGTTAGGATTCACATAACTCCTAGATCACTTCTATGTAAGGCATGCTACCCTTGCAACATGACTAATTGTTTTCCATGAAAGAGCCTTTGAATCCTTGGATTTATAGGTATGTGCCTCAATATATTACGAGGAAGACCATGTACCTTACCCTTTTTTTTTTTATTTATGGTACTTGTCATGCCCACAATCTAGAAATATCTCTTTGTTCGCATATTTGTCTCTATATAGAAGACAATCATTTGAACATGCATAGTATGATTTGTACTCAACACCCAACATTTTCAACATTTTCTATATCACAATCAAGACTTAACATAACAATATACATGCAACGATATATCAATATGTGTGACTCACACTGAACGAACTCTCGTGCGCATACCAACAAATCCATAATACAATATACATGAAACAAATCAATACCAATGATCAAACCCTTCTTGCATCAATGATATAACACATAATTTTTGACAACATGCAATGTTAAATGGAAAAGGCGAAAATCTAGAAACATGCAGATAAAAGAGATAGATGTGCTAGGCGAATGAAGGAAAAATCATAGTGTATAATGGATCAAAGGAAAAGGCACAAAGCAACGAAAAAAGATAGAGACTGCAGGTGCTCTTAATCCAGGTATTAATCTCATGAATTTATAAAATAATGCAGAACATAAATTAAATGCAAGTACAATATAAACTAATAAATAAAATCCAAGATGTTACCCAGATTGAGGGGCCCTTCCCGACCTGGACAACGTGCTTGGATCTATGAACTCAGATCTAAAAGATGTTCAAATTTCTGAAAACAACCAATTCTTCATTAAATAAAATCCCAACCTATGTTTACAATGAGCGCTCAACTCTCATACAATAATTTTATAAAGAATAATCAACATATTAACAATCTTGTGTCCCAACTCTATCACTTACTATTGAATTTGTATCATGCCAATCGAACTAATTCTTAGGAATAGTCGATTTGGGCATTTAATACATATGATTCTTCTTATTTATCTTTGGAAGATTATGGTTCGTGAGAATAATTTGATAACTATATACAAACCATTACCAAAACTAATTTATCATCGTCTTATACAATTTGGCTATCCACATGGCATGCTTTGACCAATCTCTTGACTATAGGCTGGGCATGAACTAAATCTATACATTGCATTTAATTTTATTAAATCTAGGCATTAATGATGAATATGGGGGAATTTATGCATTTTGGGCAGATTGACATTGAATAACCGAGCATAACTCTCAAACTGTAGCTTATTTTTGAAAGCGGTCCTGAAGAAAGCCAATTTGTCATATTGGGAAGAAAACCCATTTTTAGAAACTTAAGATTCATCTTCATTTGCATGCAAATAGAGGCGAAAATATGTTGTTTGAAAACTACTGCCAAATTGAGCTGAATTGTTGTTTCCAAGATGGAGGTCCACATGTGCAGCCCGGGCATGTTCAAATTGACATGCTAATATGTCGACACTGCTGCAGAGATAACCCATGTTATCGATTTTTTCCCGAAGATGCATCAATAAGCTAAGCTACAATATCGGGTATGCGAACTGCAGGTATGAGAATGTTGAACATGCTCTTTAAGCTCGACAAAAGGTGTTTGGAAACTTAGTGAGGACTACTGAAAATGTAAGAATGATTTGAAGATCATTTGAAGAAGACGCTTGATTTGCATGAATTCTTAACATGAACCTTCGTCAACAAAACTATGATATAATCGCCTTTAATCACTAAAAACATAGAAAAATGATGTATTAACCACACTGGATATATAATGGTGAATAATGATGTTTAATTAAGGTTTATGACATAGATGGACATGGATTACTAGCGAAATACTTACTTTTTTGGGCGGAGAAATATGACAAAAACATAGCCCAACACTCCCCCAAACTCGCGGGTTTGCATGTCCTCATGCAAACAAGAACTTGTGAATCCTTGTTTGTTGTTCATTGTATACTCTGTTTAGTTATCTCGTATGGGTAGATATTTGTGGCATTGTTTCTGGTGTTGGTTCTTGTGGAGCAACACTCTTTGCAACTGATTTATCATATTGTCACAACAAACATATGTCAACTTGATTTCCTTTAAAAGGGAGCAACAAAAGCTGTCATGAAAATGGAGGACAAGCAAGAGATGGGGATTGTGAGGGAAAATGGATGAGTGAAAAGGATGGTTGGTAGTATGAGTATGAACTTGGGCACTTTTATGAAGGATGGTGAATGAGTGTGGAGAATGGTTGATGAAGATGGTGGAAATATGAATATGAACTTGAGAACTTTTATACTCTGTGGACTTTCATCTTAAGACCAAAATTTTACTTGTGGTCCTTTGTTGGGATAGGAAACAATGACTTCATCCTCTTATTTAAAATATTTAGAGGATGAATCAAGAATGTTTTATGATGTATAAGGAGAAGACAATATGAATGTTGTTTTTCATATTTATACTTGTTACGACATATTTTCTCTTTATTTCTTGGCCTTGTGATCAGAGAATTTATTGTCATTTTGAGACCAATATGTACTTGTGGTTCTTTTCATGAATATGAAAAAATGACTTCATCTTCTTATGAAGAACATTCAATTAATATCTTAGGAATGTTTTATGATGTACAAGGAGAAGATATTATATGTGATGCTTTGTATTTTTATACCACAATAGTTTTTCTTTCATTCTTTCCATGGTCTTATAATCATAATATAAATTTTATTGTAAATGGTGGATTAGTGGTTGGTGATGGGTACTTTGTAGGTGGTGATGATGTGTAGTGGAGTGTAGAGTGGTTATGCATCATATTTTCCAAATTCTTAGTAAATTAAAGAGATTTATACCTGTTTTACTTCAAGTTACCTTTTCTTTGAATCCTGATGTGCTGCTAGTTGGAATGTAGGATTTGATGCATGCTGACTAAATGCTGAAGATGAGAGAGATCAAGGCAGAGAATTTATAGGAATATGAGAGATAATTGAAGCTAATGGGAGATTAATCTGTTGAAAGAACTGAAGCTGATGAGAGATGAAGAGGCTTAATTGAATCCTATCGAAGGAAGGAAAAACTGGCTGAGATGAACTAAATATGTTGGATATACTGAAAAGAATATGAAGATATGGAAGGGATCTAAAGATCTCCCCCAAACCCAAGGGTTTGCATGTCCTCATGCAAACTTCTTAAGACTGAGCGATAGTCTTTTATTGGAACAAGATGCTGCAAGAAAACAAACTGCTGCAAGCTTTTGTTGATACCATGAAAGCATATATTCTTCGTCCTTTATCTACACATATGTACAAGTTAGTCCATGTGAATAAATTTTCTTGAAGTTGAAGATGGAAAAAATTCGTTGGATTACCAGTCCATAATGGAAATTGTTAACCAACGCGAGACCACTCGCCAATGATGTCTATGAGCATCAAGGTACTAGAGTACAACCAAGCAAGTATGAATAGATGTGTTGATGTCGAGTCCCCCGCAAGTTCTAGAGATCAAGAGACATTGATGTATCCCCTTGTCTTCAGTGAGGAAGTCTACCATTGAGGCATGTAAAATCCAAGGTACTACAAATTACTCTAACCTTGTTCCTAGATGATGTGTTGATGTCGATGGGACAAGATTCATTTGAAGGTGGACCTTAAGGAATTCCACATCATCCAACGTGAGTGCAAAACATAAATGATTTGAAGAATACAATGCAATATTTGAGCCAACATAAACTTACAGATCTTATTATGAATCTTTCCCGCAAGGAGTTCTGGTTTTCAAACAAGATTCATGTCTAGTTGCGTGAGTTACCTAGTTTTCACAACTAGACTAATTTTTCTCTTGACTATTCTATTTATTTTATTTATTACAATATCCTACTCTACTTGAAAAATGAAACCCTTTGCTCAAGTGTAGGAATACTTTGAGTGGAGCCAAGTGTGTAACAAGAGTATAAACATATTCACAATCAGGTTTGAAAAATATGATTTAACATATACCAGAGCATGATATACCAACTTCTTCGAATTATATGATTTCAATAATTGTTAAAGAAGAAAGTGGTGCTTCGACCTGATATTCATTTGGAACCAACATTCAACAAATTCATGATTTTCTTGGTTCACTTCATCATTTGGACCACTCTATACATCCTCCTCTACCGCGTCTGTAACACACCCATGATGGGGCAAAGAAAAAAAAAAAAATCATCCTCCTTACAGGAACAAATACTCTTTCTCTTTATGGGTTCTAATTTGGAGAGTCCAGGACTCATCCCGAGCCTTCGGTCAAGATTCTCCTAGTCTAAATCAAATGAGACTTTGAGACCATGATAGTCTCACCTCTAAATCAGACACAGGCCCTTTTGTCCTTTGTTGCGGGTCTTATGATACCCATGACCTTCTCCTACGTGCTTTAGCGAAGTATCAGAATTGGCGTTAGCCCCTTTTCTCTTGACCTCTCCTTGGATGTGACCTTGGTGATGACCACGTGATTATGGGCACAACCACAAGCATTTTTGGGTCAAAATTATTTTGGGCCCGCAATCCTCCTCAAGTCTCCATGTGTCCTCTTGAAGAAACCACGGTTTGAATTGCGACCCGCCCTCAATATTTTAAACTTCACACAAATCCTGTCCCTGCAATGCTATGGGATCACTGATCTCATGATCTTGAGGATACTTTCTGAATCGACGGTTCAAATCTGCGACTCTCAAATCTACGGACCATATCTGTCCCTCCTAGATCAATGACTGTGATCTCTTCGCAATTTCGGACTTCGAGGTTTTGAAATCTCAAACCCTGCTTCTTCCATACTTCAAACTTCCAGATCTGATGATCGATAGACACATGTCCTTCTCAATCAATGGTATTTCTTCCACTTTAGGTGTTTGACCATTTAACCCAAATCAACGGTCCTCCAACCCTCTTCTCGATCGACGATCAAGATCTCCTTCGGGTTTTGGAATTTTGAGATCTTAAATCTCAAACCTTTTTCCAAAAGACTTTTATCTCAAGGCTACAATCCTTTTACGCGTGTCCTCCTGATCTGATGATCGAGGATTAGTTTGGGTCTTCACCTAGAGATCATAAATTTATGCCATGTGTCCTCCGAATCCAATGGCTATGAATCACTTCGGGACTTTACCCAGAGTTCACGGATTTGTACCACATGTCCTCTAAATCCAACAGCAATGAATCACTTTAGGACTTTACCCGAAGTTCATGGATTTGCGCCACGTGTCCTCTGAATCCAACGGCTATGAATTACTTCAGGAATTTACCCGGAGTTCACAGATTCAAGCCACATCTCCCTTAGATCTGTCGATCCAGGTTCACTTCTGGTCTTCGGGCCTTCAGGGTTCGTAAATCTTAGTTCTCAAACTGAAACCCCACTACAATCTTCCTGGGGCTCTCGATCTCTTGACAAGTGTCCTCCTAGATCCAACGGTCCATATTTTCTCTGGACCTTCGACTTTCTGTGCTTCAAGAATCTAAAGTTTCAAACTTTCCTCCTCCCGGACTCACAGTATCTAACGGTTCAGATCCACTCTGGTGATTTGATTCTTGAAGTTTACCCTGAACACTCTGACGGCTCAGATCTGTTCCTACGATTGGATGACTAAGATTCTACTTTGGGTTTCCATCTCTTCGGGCTTTGAAAAATTTGAGTCTCAAACCTTGACAGGTTCTCTCTCCCGTGCTTGCGAATGTTAAGACTCGTGCACCTTCTTCAGATCCGATGATTGTTGATCCTTTTCACTATGATCCAACGACCACTGTCGCTCCTATCATTCTTCAAAGGTTTTAAAACTTTGCTCCTCCTATGACTGCTACTCTTGGATCTCGTCAACACTTATGATAAGTGCTATCCTTTCTGAGCTTGATCCTTAAAGGATTTCGATTTCCCACACATTCCTTATGTTCGGGGATTTGATAACTCAGTTCGAAGGATTTCCTAAAAGGAAATTCTTCTCGCCCTCTTAGCGTTCCTCTGCTCTGGTTCTTCGACACTTGGTTGCTTCTTGATGCCGATTAATGGCTCACAACAATTAGACATCTCAGAGTTTCAAGATCTAGGGTTCCTAGACTACTGGTCTGAAGGGAAAACCTTCCTAACTTGTAGGGATTTAAACTCTAAGTCAAGGCAAGGTAACTTGTGGGTTTACCATGATGGTAACTATGCCAAGAGGCTTGCTCCGACTCTGGAACGATGATGTAGCTCCCTGGGAGAGTGCCTTTGAGTGACTAAAAATGGATGTATGGGAAAATCAAGAAGACATATAGGTTATCAAGGGAATGAACACATATTCATAACTTAATCATTTAACATAGAGAAATAACCCTTTACAGACATATAAATACTCGCATACATCCATTACTTACAATTCAAAGCATAAGGAAAGAAAAACACTTATCAAAACCATATAATGTGATGCAAATGCTGAAAGGGGTGCTCTTTTCCACCCAACCATAGGCTCAGTCACTCCCAATGGATTTATCATTGGCCACCCTCGAGCTTAAGCCATGATACTTCGAGATTCAATCTCTTACTTCTAGCTCAATGGAAGGTAGGGATGAAGGTTACTCCCCTTCTCCCAATACAAAAATATATAAGGGTGAAGGTTACTCTCCTTCTCTTGGTTAAATCTCTATTTTCTATGATTAGAACTCACTGTTTCCTCTTTTTAGTCCTTCCTCGGACCTGAGAGTTTCCTCTCTCATCTCTACATTTTCTCCACAAGTCCCCCTCTGTCCACCACACTTCCTTTTTTGCCTCCCTCAGCAATATTGCACGTGGCTCGAATCTCCCCATCCATGGTCAAGTCTGGAAGCTTTACCGATGGGCAGTTTTCCCCATCCATCATTAACTCTTGAGGGGGCCTTCCCACCTACCAGCCTGACAGTAATTCATTCATGGTCAGAGGGTTGTTTTGATATGAGAAAATTAATTCCAACATGGTACTAGTTCGGTGGAGGTTAACGCAACCATTCTTGGTCCCCTCCACCACCTTTCATAACATCTCGTGGTATCTCTCTTAGCACATCCCCTCTTTAATCAATCATGCAACACGTAACCATTTTCTATTAAAATAATCATAATTTACATTCATCGACCTTCTACACAAGGTCCATCAAATCAAACATTCACACTTTTAAGTTTTCCATAGTTCCTCGACCCATATCATTATATTTATATACTGGGGGAAACAAGGTGTTACAATTACCTCCCCCTTAAAGGAATCATCGTCCTCGATGTTCTATCTATCAACATGATATGTATGTACATAAGTAAACAAAATTGGATATGCCTGTCTCATGGCATCTTCCATTTCCCACATAGCCTCATCTAGGCCAAAGTGTTTCCATTGCACCTTGACTTGTGCAATGGTTCAGTTCCTAAGTGAGGTTTCCTTCCTATCTAATATGCATTGGGGTTCTAGCATGAATTCTCCCTCTGACTCCACCTGGATCAAAAACCAATCAATTATATGATTAACATCATGGACACATTTCTTTAGTAATGAAACATGAAAAACATTATGTGCCTTTACTGTGGGAGGAAGTGCTAGCCTATAGGCTACATGCCCCACTCTATCTAAGACTTCAAAGGGTCCACAATACCGAGGTGCCAACTTGGCACAGGCTCCCATTTTCAGGGAACTCTTCCTAGGTCTAACTATGAGATAGACATGGTCTCCGGTCTTGAACTCTCTGGGAGTTCTCTTTCTGTCGGCGTAACTTTTTTGTCTATCCTGAGAAATCTTCAGATTTTTTCTTATCTGAATCACTTGCTATTCCATTTCTTTCAACATGTCAAGTTCGATTGTAATTTTGTCCACTGGATTGCTCCAATTGATTGGAATCTTGCACTGTCTACCATAGAGGACTTCAAAAGGGCTCATCTTCAAGGATTCTTGATAACCGTTGTTGTAGATAAACTCTACCAATGGTAGGTAGTCTTCCCACTTCTTAGGCTGATGCATTACATGCATCCTTAGCATGTCTTCTACTATTTGGTTCACTCTTTTTTTTCTGTCCATTAGTTTGGGGGTGATAAGCTGTGCTAAATAACAATTTTGTCTCCAAACCAACCATTAGGGATTTCCAAAAGTTCGATGTAAACTTGGTATCTTGGTCAGATACAATTTCCTTGGGCATGCCATGCAGTCTAAATGTCTCCTTCATGAAGATGTTGGCAATATATATGGCCTTGCAAGTTGATTTGACAGGAATGAAATGAGCAAAATTACTCAGTTTTTCCACCACGACCATGATGGCATCATTTTGCTTGGTTGACTTTGGTAATCCGGTAATGAAATCCATGGAGATGGTTTCCCATTTCCATTCCAGGATCGGTAGGGGCTGTAATAATTCCGTTGGATGTTGGTGCTCTACCTTAACTTGTTGGCATTCTAGGCACTTAGCTAGATAGTTAGCTATGTATTTCTTCAACCTAGGCCAATAGAATTGTTTCCTAGTGGTCGTGATCATCTTCTGATATCCTAGGTGACCAGTATATGGTTTCTTATGTAGTTCATCCATTATGAACCTCTTCAAGCTGTCACAGTTGGGAATATACAATTTTTTTCTTTAAGTCAACAACCCTCCCTCGAGCATCTGGTAGCCTTCATACTTCAGCTCTGTAGGATCTTGTCTTAGGTATGAGGTCACTGTCTTGAAGAATGCATTTGTCTCTTGTGCATTCCTGACTCTTTCCTTGACATTCATTTCATAGGTGCTTACTGCTACTAGATGAATCATTTTTATACTTCTGCTAAGGGCATCGACCACCCTATTTTCCTTTCCTTTGATGCGTTTGATTTCCAAATCAAACTCACTAAGAAGGGCCATCCACCTAGCTTTCCTGACATTGAGCTTTGGTTGATCAAACAAGTGCCTCAATCCACAATGGTATGTCATAAGAACAAATATCCTTCCCAGGAGGTAGTGCCTCCACATTTTTAAAGCATGTACTATGGAAGCCAACTCTAGGTCATGGGTCACATAATTGATCTCATGCTCATTTAATTTCTGGGATGCATAGGAAATTACATGTCCCTCTTGCATAATGAATCCTCTGAGTCCTTCCTTGCAGACATCTGTATACACGAGGAAATCATTATCTGGGTTTGCAATCTTTATCACGGGTGCATGAGTCATGAGGTATTTCAGTTCCTGAAATCTTTCTTCACATTTCGATGTCCAAATGAATTTGATCTCCTTTTTTTGAAGGACAGTGATTGGACAACCAATCTTGGAAAATCCTTTTATGAACCTTTTATAGTATCCTACCAGGCCCATGAAGGATTTGATATTTGATACATCCTTCAAGGTAGTCCATTCCATAATAGATCTGGTCTTAACGAGGTCCACTGCCACCCCTTCCTTATAAATGACATGGCCTAAGTAATGGACTTGCTTTTGAAAGAAGTCGCACTTGCCAAAGTTATCATAGAGATGATGATCTCTTAGTACTTGAAGTACGAGTCTAATATGTTCTTCATGCTCCTCCCCGTTCTTGGAGTATATTAGGATATCATCAATGAAACCCAATACAAATTTGTCCAAGAATTTGTCGAGTACATTATTCATCAAGCACATAAAAGTGGCGGGGGAATTGGTTAACCCAAATGGAACCACCATGAATTCATAGTGACCATACCTCATTTTGAAGCCTGTTTTTTGGATGTCTTCATCCTTAATCCTGACTTGGTGGTATCTAGACCTTAAGTCAATCTTCGAGAAGATGGAAGCACCTCGCAATTGGTCAAACAAGTCATCGATTCTTGGTAAGGGGTACTTGTTATTTATGGTTGTCTTATTGAGTTGTCTGTAATCTATGCACAGTCAGAGTGTGGCATCTTTCTTTTTCACAAACAAGAAAGGGCACTCCCCACGGGGATACACTGGTTCACATGTAGCCTTTGTCCATCATCTCCTTTAGCTATAGCTTGAGATCAATCAGCTCTGCTGTGCTCATCCTATATGGTGTTCTAGATGTTGGTACCGCTATCGGTGTAAGTTCTATCGAGAAGTCAATATCCCTTCTCGGAGGTAGACTTGGTACTTCTTCTGGGAACACATCCTTGTATTCTCTTAATATGTTGTGGTCCTCTAGGTTTGGTTTGTCATCCTCAACATAGTCCAACACCTATATGAGATATAAGGAGCACCCCTTCCTGCAATACTTTTTCATTTGAAGGGTTGATATTTGCCTCACTAAGACAAGCTTCTGAATCCCTTGGAGGGTTGTATTTCCCCCTTCTTCATTTACACATTCTAAAGTTTTATGATAATAGTCCAATTTAGTTTTGTAAGCAGCCAACCAATGATCCTAGGGGAATTATGTTAAGGGTCGCTTGGGTGGGAAATCCACCCATGATGAGTTGACAGGTTGGTATGACCTCTGCCACTTTTCTTTTGGTCCTAGTGGCTAATTGCACCAGCCATGGCTTAACATGTCTAATTGGTTGTAGTTTACACTTATCAATAGTCTGAGGGGCCACATAACTCAAATCAGAACCTGGGTCAATTAAAATAGAAACTAGTTGGTTGGTGATCATACCTTCCATCTCCACTACTAAATCTTGGTGGTTGGCTTGATTATTGTCCAGGGATACATAGATTCGTGGCATGCTCCTAGCCACATCATTGATGGTGGTAGCTTCTTGGATATTGCAGACTCTCTTAC
>JASDQU010884028.1:18378-38580 GCA_032191745.1 Picea mariana | reverse complement strand
TCATAGTTGATGAGTAGTTGACACATGATTGGTACATACTTGGTACATGGTTGGATGCACTTGTTTATGGTACAGGTTGATTACAGGTTGGTGCATGGTTGATGCACTTGTTTATGGTACAAGTTGATTACAGGTTGAGGTACAGGTTGATGCATGGTTCAGATTTATTGGTACATGTTTACAACAGTATATCTCACAGTGATAGTGTGACAGTGGTTCCATCATTCTACTTCTACTTCAGGGTGCCAGGACGGGGCAAGGATAGGTGGTTGTAGCCACCTTCTGGTTGTAGTCGGAGAACATTGGGGTTTGTAGCCTCCTTCTGGTTGTAGCCAGAGAATTGGGGAGTTGGAGCTTCCCTCAGGTTGTAGCCTGAGAAACTAGGGGGTTGGAGCCTCCTTCCAATTGNATTCTTCAAGACATATAAGAAAAAGCATTCAGTGGTTTTTTCCCGATTTGGGTTTCCACGTAAAACACTGTTGTACTGTGTATGTGTGATTGTTTATTTCTAAGTGCTCATTATTGGATAATAATTCTACATTGATATAACATTTGAAGAAAAAAGATTATAATTACGCTATTACTGATTCACCCCACCTCTCAATAATCCAACATATTGCTATTGACCTCTCTCACCTATTCTACATAAAGGAAGGAGAGAGTATTTATTTTCATTCATCATATTCACATCATTCTTGTCTTGAATATTTGAGAGTTCATTAGGTATTTTGTACCTCGAAGATGAACTTGTCTCGAGTTAAATTGTACATGTAATTATGCAAGGGAGGAAGGTGTTAGGGTTTGTGAGAGGAAAAACCTAATGGATACTTGAAGTGCCCAGGACCGAGTCCTTGTGTGAAAAGGATGCAGAGTTTGTAAATAAACCCTAGAGGAGACTTAGCGTGTTTTGCTTGGAGAGCTTGTGTAAGGTAAACTTGGAGAAAGATCAAGGGTGAACTTGTTGGTATTGATGCCAGATTGTTGTGGAGCCTTTGGCGTGGCTATATAGCTTGGTGGGATGCCTTGATAGGCCTTTGTATAGCTAGTTGTGGTTTTTTATTGATGGTGGATGCCCCAGTTAGGGTCTTGGGACTATTAGAGAGTCCTAGCTTGTGATAAGTTTGAAGCACTATCTTATTCCAACTTGGGATAAGCTATTGGTATGCACTTGTAAATTCATGTTATGTATATATTGAGAAGGGTTTCGTGTACCTGCATATCTAATTTCCATCTTATAATCTCATGGTGAATGAGTAGTTTATAGGGGTCTTTGGTATGCATATTTATCACGAACAATTAGTTGATTTTGTTAAGTGATTTGAAAAACATATAGAAGCTAAGTGGGTAGATTTGGGCCAAAATAAATATTTGGTAATCAAGTAGTTTTCATATCTATTATATGTTAGGTTTTGTGTCGTAAGGGATAGAAAAATATTTCCCATGGGTGCAATTGTTTAGTGTTTATTTTATTGGGATGCATTTTATATTTTGTCAGATGGAAGTGAAATATATACTAACAAAATTATATTTCAAATTCAACCTCGAGGTTGAAAGTTCATGGGAAATAGATGCAAGGAAGCTCAAATTTGGGGTGAAGTTTGTGGCATTTATCAAGTGATTCTCAAAATTTCCACATGGTATCAACATTGATTTGTCTCGTACTTCAGAGAGGTGCTTGACCTATCATAACTTGTTGGGTGTGAAACCCTTGTGCATTTTAGAAGAAAATGTTGGGAATCTATAAGGGTGTTGTTCTTGATTTATTGTTGATTTTTCTTTGAGGTCGATTTAGATTTGCAGGGATAACTACTCTCAATCTTGAAGAGTGTGATAGCTTGGATGATGCTTCTAACTTTACATCTTGGAAGTGTTGGTTGCAAATGCTATTAGAAGAGGTCAAGATTTGGTGGCATGTTGAGAATGGGATCACTACACCTACCAATATGAAACTATTGACCATACATAATAAGAAGGAGGTCAGGGAAAAGAGAACCATTTTTTATTCTGTGAAGGATCATTTATCACTCACATTGTAGAGAAGAAGACTAGTAAGTAAATGCATGGTACTTTAGTTGCATCATACCAAATTTCAAGTGTCTATGAGAAGTTGCTCTTGAGAAATGAGCTTCCAACCATCTACATGAGTAACATAGATATAGTGGTTAGCTAATTAGTCAGGATCACATAGTTGAAAGATCAATTCACTACCATAAAGATGAAAGTGGAGAATGGGGAGTTTATGCCCATTTCCTTGAATGGGTTTACTTCATCTTCAAAACCTTTTTTCCAGGGATTTATGCTCATGAGAATTTACCTACTTTGGATAAATGTTCCCAAGCCAATTTTTTCGCTTGGAACACTAACTGACCATTGATTTGCTTGTTGTGTATGTTTGTTTGCAGGTTGGCCTCTTAAGTTTCGGCCTTAGGGTTTATAGTTCAATTATTTAAGCTTATATATGAAGAGAAGCAATGAAGATACAAGATAACAAGAGATATGGAACCAACAACAAGATCTGACCTTTATTGATGTAATAAGCAAGAACCTGATACAAGAAGGATGCAGATCTGGAATAACATCAGATAGCTCCAATAGAAAGATATGAGTTGCTACAAAATGCTCCTTGAAGAAGATGCAAGCCCCCAAGGCTGGATATACAATGAATATCAATACAAGATGAATCCAGGGTCAAGTCCAAACCCCCTGGCTGCAGATATGCTCCACTGGATGGCTATGAAGACTTAGGGTTTCGACCTAGCCGAAGAAGACCTCCAAATAGCCTCAAACTCCACCAAATGATAGATCGGGGCAAGTAGAATCCCTCCCTGAAGTCTCAAGCCTTGATGCTAAGATTTGCCCCTCCAAACTGTTGAATCCTCAATCAAGATCGCACCCTCCCAAAGACTGTCAATCTCGATATTTTGACCCTAATGAAGGAGGCGTCCAAATCCCTTGAAACTCTCTAGAAAGATAGATCGGGCCACCACAAGCTATTAGGAGAAGTCTCGGGGTCAGATCTGAGGTATAACCCCTCCAAACTGAGAATATTCGAATCACAATTGCGCCCTCCTTCTCTCAAAAATGCATCAAAGCTCAAGATACTTATATGGCAAGAGTAACCCTCTAAAAACACACTAGATCTGATGATCAAGGACCTGGAAGAAATACCCAATTGTTGGAATGTCAAAAATCCCATTCAATAACTTGGATCGAAATCCTCTCCAAAGAATGATGCGCCCCCTGTTGGAAAACCCTCAATGGTATGGCCTGCTGCTCTCCTGGATGGATGATGGTACCTGTGAATGTTGTAGAATGGTTTGGGTGGAATATTGCATCCCCGAGACCAAGCTTGGAACAAGATGGGTGGAATATTTCACCACCGAGTTGTTCTCTAAGGTTTGTATTCTCAAAACCCTCAAAACTGTGTGCTCAAGAGCCCAATAGAAAAATGCATCATAATCCAAGATGAAATGAGAGGTGCACCTTAGGCTTTCCTTTATACCTCTTTCTATTCCTCTGTTGAGTTAAGTTAACCCTTAGGTTCAACTCCTAACTCAACCTCAAGCGCTCTAATCCTCTAGTGAGTTACTTTTTACCTTTTCGAGTCAACTTCAAATTATAACATTGGGTTTAGCTGACTTTTCCCCATGCTGCATGAGACTATAGTCTAGTGGGGATGACTAGACTACTGCATCTCTCCAAACCTCTTCATCAACATGTGGGGGACATTACACTCTCCCCTGCTAGAAATTACTTGTCCACGAGAAATTTTGAACCTGTCTGCTAGATCACCTGTTCACTCTCCCACGTGGCATCCTTAATAGGCAAATCCTTCCATTTGACTAAGTATTCCCTGATGCTTCTCCTCCCGAGTTTCTTCTCTCGAACCTCTAGTATTTCCTTCGGCATTAGCACCAATTGTCCCTCTTCATCCAAGGGTGGCAGTACCTCAAGTGGTGTGATGTGTTGGCCAATGGATCTCTTCAAGCATGACACACGGAAAATGTTTTGAATCCTTCTACCCTGTGGAAGCTCAAGCTCATAAGCCACGACCCCTAACTTCATGTTGATTCTGTAGGGTCCAAAAAACTGGGGTTGGAGCTTTTCTGCTCCACTTCTTTTGATAGAAGTATGTCTGTATGGTTGGAGACTTAAGTAGACTAAGTCACCAACCTCTAGTATTTCCTTCGGCATTAGCACCAATTGTCCCTCTTCATCCAAGGGTGGCAGNCACCAATTGTCCCTCTTCATCCAAGGGTGACAGTACCTCAAGTGGTGTGATGTGTTGGCCAATGGATCTCTTCAAGCATGACACACGGAAAATGTTGTGAATCCTTCTGCCCTGTGGAAGCTCAAGCTCATAAGCCACGACCCCTACCTTCATGTTGATCCTGTAGGGTCCAAAAAACTGGGGTTGGAGCTTTTCTGCTCCACTTCTTTTGATAGAAGTATGTTTGTATGGTTGGAGACTTAAGTAGACTAAGTCACCAACCTCAAATGTGCACTCTACCCTGTGTTTGTCCGCCTGGACCTTCTGCTGATTCTATGCCCTTTACAGATGATCTTTCAATTCCCTGAGTATGTCTTGACTCTGTTGTACCCAATCCTGTACCATAGGGGCTCTGTTATCACCAAAGGCAACCTCTACAAAGGAGAGAGGGTCATGATTGTACAAGGACCTGAAAGGAGTCATACTAATGGACATATGATGAGTGGTGTTGTAACAATATTCCCTCGGGTGTAGCCACCTAAACCATGCCTTCCGTTGTCTTGCTACATAATTCTTGTGGTAGCCTTCCACCCACTTGTTGACTATTTCGGTTTTCCCATTACTTTGAGGATGGTAGTTGGTGCTAGGGGTCAAATCCATACCAACCAACATGAATAGCTCCTGCCAAAAAGTTCTCATAAATCGACTATCTCTGTCACTAATAATGGTCTTGGGAAACCCGTGTAGCCTGAAGATCTCTCTGAAGAACAAATATGCAACTTGTGTTGCGCTGAAGTTTGTGGCAATGGCGAAGAAGTGTGCAAACTTAGTTAACCTGTCCACCACCATGAAAATACAGTCTTTCCCTTGTGCCCTTGGCAATCTTGTGATGAAGTCCATGGAGATACTTTCCCATTTGTGCTATGGAATGGGTAAAGGTTGTAACAGTCCTGCCGAATGGGTATGCTCATCCTTGTTCTCTTGGCAAGTAGTGCACTCTTTGATGTGCCTCACTATGTCTTCTTTGAGGCCCCTCCATGAAAATCGTTCTTTTATCTGTCTATATGTTTTGACAATGCCTTAGTGCCCTGCCACCGATGAATCATGACATGCCTGTAGTATCTTGGCCTTGAAGGCTGACTCAGGAACCAAAAAAATTTAGCCCTTGTAGTAGATGATGTCATTTAGGACCCTGAATTTATCATCCTGTATTTTCCCATCCATCAACTGACAAGCGAACTAGTTTTTGGAGCTTGGAGTATTCTACCAAGAGGTGGGCCTTCCAGTTAACTGAGATATCGGTCATGGTGTAAACTGACGACCTCCTGGATAATGCATCTGCAACTATGTTATTCTTCTCCTTGACAAATTCAATGTCAAAATCATAGGCCTGTATCTTGCTGACCCACTTTTTTTGCTTCTCATTTAAGTCCTTCTGTTCCAAGAAGTACTTAAAGCTGTTGTGATTTGATTTCACCACAAATCTTGCCCCTACCAAGTACTTTATGAATTTGGCCAAGGCGTGCATGATACCCAACATTTCTTTATCGTATATGGTGTAAATAAGCTTAGGGCCCCTCAATTTTCGACTCTCATAGGCAAGGGGATGCCTATTCTACATCAGTATGGCACCAATGCCCTCTCCGGAGGCATCACACTCCAGTGTGAAGGGTTGGTCGAAATCTGGCAAGGCTAACACTGGGCATGTGCTCATTACCTTTTTCATCTTGTCAAATGTAGATTGTGCCTCTTCACTCCACCTGGAAGCTCCTTTCTTAGTCGAATCGGTCAAGGGTGCACAAAGTTGTGAGAACCCCTTGACGAATCTCCTGTAATAACTACAAATATTGAGAAATCCCCTCAACTCAGTAAGAGTCTTAGGTGTGGGCCAATCAACTATCGCTTGGATCTTTTCTTGGTGTACCTGTACTCCTTTAACTCCAATGATGTGCCCCAAGTAGAGGACCTCTGTCATCCCAAATTCACATTTGGACTCATTGGCATACAAGGACTATTCCTCCATGATAGATAAAATATTTTCCACATGCTGAATATGCTCCTCCCAAGTCTTGATATAGATCAAGAAGTCATCAAAAAACACAAGAAGATGTTTCCTCAACTGCTGGTTGAAGACGTGATTCATGCATGATTGAAACGTGGCTGGTGCATTGGTCAATCCAAATGGCATCACTAGGAATTCATAGTGGTCGTAGTGATACCCGAAGGCAGTTTTGGGGATGTCCTCCTCCCTCATTTTGATATGATGATAACCAGGGCACAAGTCAATCTTTGTGAAGTAAACAACTCCATGGAGCTCGTCCAATAGCTCATCAATTCTCGTAATGGGATACCTATTTTTAATAGTCTTTTTGTTTAGTGCCCTGAAATCAATGCACATGTGCATGGTTCCATTCTTCTTCTTGACCAGTACCACTGAAGATGCAAAGGAATGGAGCTTGGTCTAATGTGACCCATGTCTAATAGTTCCTTGATGGCCTTTTCTATCTCATCTTTGTACTTCTTTGGGTGCCTGTAGGGAGTGGTGATGACTGGCTTTTCCCCCTCTTCCATCTCTATGATATGCTCAAATCCCCTATCTGGTGGCACTCCTGGTCGAATGGGTCCAAACACCTTACTGTGTTTGTCAATGATCCTCTGAATCTCTGGTGCATAGTGAATCTTCCCCTTCTTGTCCACACGTGCCGAAATCTTACACTCAGCAACATATACAATCTCCTCTCTTCTGAAAATGGCCTCCATACGCTTTGTTTTAACTACTTTGGCTGTGTTTCCATACATGCCTCTGAGAACTACCTTTCTCCCACTCTCCTCTGTGAAATACATCTCCATAGTCTTGTAGTTGGTGGTGATAGGTCCCAACATATTGAGCCACTGAACTCCAAGGATTATGTTTGTATCAGGGAGGTCCATCACAAAAAATTCTTATGCTAAGTCATGCCTACCCAGTGTAAGCTTCATCCCCGGAATGTACCTGTTACAAGCATGGTGCTTCCTCCTACTGCCTCCACCTTGAATCCTTCAAATTCAACTGTGGGTATGTGCCTCCTCTGTAGCAGTGCTGAGTCAATGAAGTTGTGAGAAGCACCCCCATCAATGAGCACCGAAACTTTTTGCCCCTGTAATACCCCTCTCATCCTTAAGGTGTTGAACTTGGGTACCCCACTAATGGATGCCAACGTAACCTTCTCCTCTGTTTCACTGTCGTGACCTATAGCCTCCTCTTTTTCAGTTTTGGTGGTGTCTGCCTCTATGTTCTGGATGTGGTCGAAATCCTCATCCTCCTCGTTATCAGATTTCACCTGAATATAATGAGCCTTGCCACAGACCATACACCTGTGGGATGGATCCCAAGGCTCTTTGCATGTGTAGCATAATTGCTTCCTTCTTAATTCCCTCCTTGTGTTCTCATCCATACTTCCTCTTCCTCTATCAAACCCACTTGGGTCTCTTCCTCCTGGATTCATTGGAGGTCTTTTGTCTCTTCCTCCGGTGTTTAGAGGTGGTCTAGGCATAAATTTCGGTTTTGCTGCTAGGCCTAGATCTCTTGTCCTCCATATAGCATCCTGTAGGTTGGTAGGCTTGAAAGCCTTAACTCAACCCTTTAAGGGTTCCATCAAACCCTCTGTGAAGAGCATCATGAGCCTTGACTATGACACGTCTTGTACCATGACGACTGACCTCTGAAACTCCTCAATATACCCCTCCGGTGATCCTGTCTGTTTGAGTTGTGTGAGTTCCCTGATATGGAGTTCTGGATCCCTCTGGTCAAACCTGTCAATGAGCCTCTGTGTAAACTTTGTGTATGCCACTATCTGATTGTGTCCTAGTGTATATAACCCATGGTACCACCAGTCATGAGCTTTTCCCTCCGAGTACATGGTGGAAAACTTGATGGAATCCATCTCTCTCATAGGGGTAAGTTGCAGGTAAATGTCTAGTTTTTGTACCCACACCCGTGCAGTCATCTTGGCCGAACCATCAAAGTAAGGGATCTCCATTTTTCCAGCCCTGCCCTCTAACTCATAATTGCTCTTGAGGTACGGCCTGGGTTTGTTTCTGAATTTCAACCCACAAAACTGATCTAATGTGATCTGCCTCTGAACTGGTGCGCTTAGTGAGTTGTACTCTGTGACATACTGATCAAACTGATCCTCAAACTTGTTTGGATGGTTGGGTTGTGTCTGTTCATCCATGAATGAAGGCAGGTACGACCTATGGGTGGCCCTGCTGTGTGTCTATCCCTGTGGTGCACCTCCTCTATGACTTTGTCCTTTAGTGTGATAGTGGGGAATGTGCTCCTGTTGATGCCTATACCTTCCATGAGATCCATTGGCTTCTTTGTTTGCATATTTTTCAAGTCCCTTTCTTCCATGGGTCATATCCAATAGTACCTGTGAGATTAGGGTCTGATTTGCAGATACCTTTTCCAAGGTTTCCCTCAACTCGCTTTAACTTTTGCGTGATGCCTCCTAGCTTTCCTGTAAGTGTGCGACCAATGTACTCTCTGTCTAGAGTATGGACTTACGTAGTTCCCGTGTCAAGGTTGCTAAGCCTTGTGGCTCACTGTCCTCACCTGAACCTTCCATATCGGCCTCTGCCTCACCTGTCTGTTTCCTTCTTCTGGCCATATAAATTCCACTGAACTTATGCATGCACTAATCCTCACAGGATGGGAGGATCAGAGCTTTGATACCACTGTAATGTTCCCAAGCCAATTTTTTTTTCGCTTGGAACACTAACTGACCACTGATTTGCTTGTTGTGTATGTTTATTTGCAGGTTCGACTCTTAAGTTTCGACCTTAGGGATTATAGTTCAGTTATTTAAGCTTAGATATGAAGACAAGCAATGAAAATACAAGATAACACAAGATATGGAACCAACAACAAGATCTGACCTTTATTGATGTAATAAGCAAGAACCTAATACAAGAAGGATGTAGATCTGGAATAACATCAGATAGCTTCAATAGAAAGATATGAGCTGCTACAAAATGCTCCCGGCAAGAAGATGCAAGCCCCCAAGGTTGGATATATAATGAAGATCAATACAAGAAGAATCCAGGGTCAAGTCCAAACCCTCCTGGTTGCAGATACGCTCCATTGGATGGCTATGAAGACCTAGGGTTTTGGCCTAGCTGAAGAAGATCTCTAAATAGCCTCAAACTCCATCAAATGATAGATCGAGGCAAGTAGAATCCCTCCCTTAAGTCTCGATCCCTGATGCCAAGATTTACCCCTCCAAACTGTTGAATCCTCAATAAAGATTGCGCCCTCCTCGAGACTATCAAGCTCGATATTTCGACCCTGGTGAAGAAGGCCTCCAAATCCCTTGAAACTCTCTAGAAAGATAGATCGGGCCACCACAAGCTATTAGGAGGGCTCAGGGTCAAATCTGAGGTATAACCCCTCCAAACTGAGAAGATATGAATCAAAATTGCGCCCTCCTTCTCTAAAAAATGTGCCAAAGATCAAGATACTTATATGGCTAGAGTAACCCTCTCAAAACACACTAGATTTGATAATCAAGGCCCTACAAGAATACCTAGGTGTTGGAATGTCAAAAAGTCCTTTCAATAACCTGGATCGAACTCCTCTCCAAAGAATGATGCGCCCCCTTCTGGAAAACTCTGAATGGTACGACCTGTTTCTCTCCTGGATGGATGATGGTACCTGTGAATGCTGTAGAATGGTGTGGGTGGAGTATTGCATCCCTGATACCAAGATTGGAACAAGATGGGTGGAATATTTCACCACCGAGTTGTTCTCCAGGGTTTGTATTCTCAAAACCCTCAAAACTATGTGCTCAAGAGCCCAATATCAAAATGCATAATAATCCAAGATGAAATGAGAGGTGCGCCATAGGCTTTCCTTTATACCTCTTTCTATTCCTCTGTTGAGTTAATTTAACCCTTAGGTTCAACTCCTAACTCAACCTCAAGCGCTCTAATCCTCCAGTGAGTTACTTTTTACCTTTTCAAGTCAACTTCAAATTATAACATTGGGTTTAGCTGACTTTTCCCCATGTTGCATGAGACTATAGTCTAGTGGGGATGACTAGATTACTGAGTCTCTCCAAACCTCTTCATCAAGAGGTGGGGGACATTACAGCTTAGTGATGACTCTGCACAAGAAGAGAGAAAGTTAGAATCTTGTTCAACAACAAAGAAAAAATATGTAGAAGACTTATCCCTCATCGAGAGGACAAGGAAGGGAAACAAGAATGGACACATGAAAGGTATGAAGGAAGAATCAAGCCAAGATAACATGGATTTGAGTAATGTGAAATGTTTTAGGTGTCACCACAAGGAACATTATGTCATCCAATGTTCATAAAGGAAGAAACTAAAATCTAAATAGCATAAATAAGTTGCAAGGAGTGCAAGTATTGTAGAAGGAGTTGATGAGTTAACATCTTAGCTTGAGACCACCTTCTACATGGTCTCTTGTTTATCTTCCAACACTATGTAAACTATTAAATGATATGTGGACAACAAGTCCTTGAGACATATGACTTGTGACAAGTAACTCTTTAGCAAGCTTTAGGAGCAAGTCAAAGGAATGAGTGTGGAGTTAGGCAACAATGTTACTTATCTTATGAAATGATTAGGATAAATTTCCTTTTGGATGCCATCGAGTGATGTTCTTGAGTTGAATGATGTTTTGTTTGTTCTTGGTTTGAAGAAAAATGTTCTTTTAGTTTCTTATATGAGAAAATTTCAGTGTGCATTTGAAGGATAACAATGTACCATTAGTGATTATAGTCTAGCAAGTCCAAGGAGAACTTTGGCTAGAGATTTGTGAGTTGGTGGCCTTTACAGGTTGCTTGTACAAGCCAACAAGAAGTTGGGCGAGCCTTCTATTTTTGAAGAGGCATGCATAACATGTTTAGCAAGATACCGTGTGTAGATCATGTATGGTAGGATACCATGAAGAAAGGTTCTGAACCTATTATGGAATTAGTTATTGATTCCCAACTTGTAGACGATGGGAGTATTGAAGAGTGATAGTATAGGGTCATTCAATTTTTTAAGAAAGAGGGAGTTGAACTTGAAGTGACTCTTTGTTTAGTTATCAAAGGTTTGTCCTAGAAAGAGGGAGTTAACCCTATTGATGATTTTTCTTTAGATGCTAGAGGTTTTGAGGTGCATGGGAAAGACATGTATTCTTATAGATTGTTGATAGCCCTATGTGGGTTGTTTTATATACCACAGGATCTATATTATGAGATCAATAAGTTGACCTATGCATATTTCAGTCTTTGTAATTTTGATGGATCTGGTCCACTTGTCTTAGTCTTGTACGAAGATGTGATCATCTTTGTAGGAACTCCTAAACAACTCATGATGTGGTGTTTGAATATTTGGGCATGTGAAGTTGAACTAAAGGATGTTGAATTTTGATAGGTTGTTGATGGTCCAGGGTTATGTTCCTTGAAATTCAAAAGTAGTCAAGCCCCTGGAAAAGTGGAGGTTGGAAATGTTGTGATAGTATATCTTTTGTTGGATACAGTGAGACTTCCAAAGATTACAAGAGTCACATGCCAACACAATGAAAGAATGTGTTGAGCCAAGATTTAAAGTTTGATGAGGACGTGTTTCCCTCTAGATCATAGGTCTCTCCTTCGATGATCGAAGGAAGTGAGGAGGTTGTGGTTTCAAAATATAGTTTAGAGGTGAAACAAGAGTCAGGTCTAGGTGTGGGTGAGGAGAGATCAATGAAGGATACATCCTTACCCTCTACTTTAATCTAAAGGAAGCCATGATGGATTACTCAAACATTGTAAAATGCACATGAGCATCTAGGAGAGCCCAGATATTTGACGAGAGCAAGTATACCTACTAGGATATATGCTAACCATATTGCATTACCTACTTCATTTTGTGAGCCTTCCAATTGTTTTTAGAAGGTGAGGTGTGATGCCTTGATGGAGGAGAATTATGTTTGGGTGATACTTGCTTTTGAGGGATCAATTATTATGCAACATATTCAAATTTGCAAATGGTAAGTTTAGCTGAGATGCTAAGGGAGAACATGTTGGTGAAAATGATTTCCTCACAAGGAGGGAATGTTATCTTTCAAGGTTAATATGAAAGTGTTTACACCATACTCAAGGGTGTTTTACGTGATGTGGAGTGCATGGTGTGATGTCTACCCTTGGTTGTATCTTAGTGGAAAAACACATTGGAAATAACTTACTCATGGATTGTTATACCTTGACTTGATGCTTATGCGACACACTTCCTTAGGAGGTTGGCTTGCTATGTGGCATGGTGACATTCTTCATGAGGTGAATATGGAGGGCTTGGTTACATGCTTGGGAGGAAAACCTATTTGGAGGAAGAGCATTCATGCAATTAAGAGGAGGGCATTAATCTCTAGGTGGCATGGGATCACTTGGTTTTTTACATGGAGGCTTGTGCTTGACTCGAGGACACTTGGATTGAGGATCATTCATGGAGGTGTGGTGGACCTAGAGGAGCACATGGATTAGGAAGCAATGTTGGAGCATTGGAGACCTTTGGAGGAAAACATTGGATGTTTTTTAGTGGAGTGCTCACCTTGTGACCCTTTCTTATCTGATGAGCTTACATTTAATCCTGACACATGTCACCTTATAGGCTAAGCACTTCAAATTTGAACCCATCTAGTGCACTTCACATGTGAACCTATCTTGTGATTAGTTAGGTTGCTTGCAATAATTTTTTATGGACCTTGTCCACTTTAATATTGTTGGCCTCCCTCACCTATTCTATACAAATGGAGAAGCGATTATTTATTTTCATCACATTCGCATCATTCATGTCTTAGAGATGCAAGAGTTCATTAGGTCTTTTGTACATCAAAGATGAAATTATCTTAGGTCTTTGTACTTGTATTTATGGAAGGGAGGAAGGAACTAGAGTTTAAGAAAAACCTAGAGGAAACTTAAAGTGCTAGGGTTTTAGTCTTTGAGAGCTTGTGTGAGGCGAGCTTGGAGAAAGATCAAGGGTGGACTTGTTGGTATTGATGCTAGCTTGTTGTGGAGCCTTTGGTGTGGCTAGATAGCTTCATGGGATGCCTTGATAGGCTTTTGTATTTCCAGTTAGGGCTTTATATTGATGGTGGATTCCCTATATAAGATTTGGAGATGATTGTAGAGTCATATCTTATGATAGGATTGAAGGACTATTTTATATCAACTTAGGATAAGTTGTTGGTATGTAATTATACATGAATATTTCTTTACTATCCAAACTTTATGTACTTGCATATCTAGCTTTCAATGAATAATCTCATGGTGAGTTAGTATTTTCTAGAGTTGTTTGGTACACATATTTATCATGAACAACTAGCTATTTTTGTTAAGTGATTTGATGAACATATAGAAGCTAAGTGGGAAGATTTATGGTTGTAACAAATTTGCTATAATTAAGTAATTTTTAAATATGTGATATTTTGGGATTTGTACACTAGGGGTTGGAAAAAATTTCCCTTGAAATACAATTGTTCCATGCTTATTTTATTGAGCTACAGGCGAAAATAAATAAACCACGAGAAATTTATCATGTATTATACAGAGCTATGTTAAGTTGCCTCTTCAAGGGGGCAACCTCCTAGAGAAAATCTCCAAATACAATAACAAGTATTAAAAAAACATTACTTAACCTTCTACTCAATATATAGCTATCAATAGAGAATCTTAACTACCCGTGGGCCCACTTATAACGAGGGCCTACTAACTTGTTTGGACCTTATTAAAAAAGTGGAGCCTTTTTGCAATGAGTGACTATTAAAGAACTATTTAGTGGGCCTTATTCAAGGAAGGTGGCCTCATACATCAATGAAGTATCATAAGTAAGGGGGTTAGTGTAGGACCTTGATCGTGCATTGACACAATTGACACTCTTTGGTATCGAATGCTACTTCTGGTTGAAGCCAAGCGGAGTTGTCTTCATCAAGTTCTGGTAGGTTCGTCTTCACTTTGAAATTCAATCTCACAACCTTCTTTAAATATGATACATGAAAGGATGGATGAATATTGGAGTGGGCTAAGAGAGCTATCTTGTAGGCCACCTATGCAATGAATTGCATGATCTAATAGGGACCATAGAACTTTGGAGTTGGATTCTAGGAAACTTTATCTTTGAGCGATGTTTGTTTATAAAGTTGTAGGGGAAGAAACACCTGGTCCCCTTCGACAAATGAATATTTAGATCTATGTTGATTAACTTGTTGTTTCATTCAATTTTGCACCATAACGAGGTTGTCCTTGAGGGCATGGATAATGGATTCTTTGTTGTGAAGCATTATATCTACTACACGAACCTTGGAGGTGCTTGGTGCATAGGATGCGACTGACAAGGGGTTTTGGGCATAAACTATTGCAAGCAATGTCATTTTGGTAGGTCCATGATAAATGGTATTTTATTACTACTTGGCAAGAGGAAGCTGTTGTGCCCATTGGTGTGGCTTTTAAGAAGAAAAGCATCACAAAAAGGTTTCTAATTACTTGTTGACCACTTTTTTTTGTCCATTAGTTTGAGGATGATATGCAGTGCTCATATTCAACAATGTACCGTGAAGTTTAATTATCTATTGTCAAAATTTGTTGGTGAATGTGGGGTCCCGATTCGAGACAATGGATGTGGGCATACCATGTAGCTCAAAGATATAATCTATGAAGACCTAGGCAGCTGAGGAAGGAGTGAAGAGATGATCTAGGGCATAAAAATGAGTGGCTTTTGAAAGATGGTCAATAACCACCATGACTATTGATTTGTTATCTACTTTTGGGAGCCCAATGAAAAAATCCATTGAGATATCTATCTACATTCGTTTTGAGAATGGTAGTGATTGCAATGCCCTTGGCATATTCATCGTCACTCCCTTATTTCTTTGACAAGTGTCACAGGAGGCTATGAAATCCTAGATATATATTTTCATTATTTCCCAAAAGAATGAGTGCTTAGTTATTTCATAGGTTTTGATGAAAGACAGAGTGACTTGCTATCGATGATGAACGTCGCTGCTCTAAGAATCACTGTTCTAAGGATGAATCTTTTGTCAGAACAATGTGCCCTTTATATTGCAATGTATCTTGTTGCCATGCATAACCTTTAGGTGGTTTTGGATCTACTTGAATCCATTGGATGGATTTCCTTAAAGAACTATTTTCTAGCCATTCCCCATTGGTTTCCTAGAGGCATCCTGGTCTTTGTAAGCATAAGGAAAGGAGTGATCCATCCTCCTCAAATTGTCTATAAAAAGCATTGACCAAAACTTTTTATTTACCCTTATTATATATGATCCCATAATCATACCCCAACATCTTGTTGACCCACTTATGTTGCTCTAGTGAAGAAAACCATTGTCTGGGAAAGTACTTCAAACTATGATTATCAGTCTTAATCCGAAAGTGACTCCCTATGAGATATGGGCACCAAGTTTCCAATGCATGAAGGATAATCATCATTTCCTTCTCATATGTGTATTTTTCCAAATTGTGTTCTCACAACTTCTTACTAGTGAATGCCAAGGGATGTCCTTCTTTCATCGATACTGCTCTAAGATCTCTACTTGAGGTATCACATTCCAAGACAAAATTCTTAGTAAAATCATGCACTATTAATACTATAGTAGTGCACATGGCATCCTTTAAAGCAACAAAAGCCTATTTAGTTACCTAGCTTCAAACAAAGGCATTGTTTTTAAGGAGTGAAGTTAGGGGAGTTGCAATTTTGCCATAGTTTTTCAATACTTTTTTATAGTAACTTGTAAGTCCTAAGAATATCCATAATCTCTTCAATGTTTTAGGACGAGGTTAATATTTCATGGCTGATATTTTCTTGGTATTGACTCGTACTACATCCTAACTTACAATGTGACCCAAATATTCAACCTTGAGAACCTCAAAAGCACATTTGGAGTGCTTTAGGAAAAATCGGTTGTCCCTCAAGAGTTGCAAGGAACTATCGACATTCTCTATGTGTGATTCCCATGCTTTACTATAGATAAAGATATCATCGAAGACGACTAGAAAAAAATTGCTTAGGAAGGGTTTGAAATCTTTTTAATGAGGCTATGGGAAATGGATGAAGCATTACAAAAATTGAAAGGCATCACTAGAAACTTATAATGACCTTCATGTGTTTGGAAGGTTGTCTTAGGGATGTATGTCTCTTTCATCCTTATTTGGTGGTATCCTGAACATAGATCAAGCTTAGTAAAAAAATTGGCTCCATGAAACTCATCTAGGAGATCATCAACTTATTAAGAGCCCTAAAATCAAGAGACAAGTGCCAAATTCCTTCTTTCTTTACCACCATGACTACTGGTCATGAGCAAGGGCTTGTACTAATACATATGTCCCCTTCCTCCAACAATTATTGMATGATATTTTCTATTCCATTTTTTTGTACAAAAGGGTGTCAATAAGRACATACATTCCGTGATTGATTTCCTAGAATAATGGGAATACCATGATCATGCTCTCCATGAGAAGGGCGTAAGCAATTTGGTGTATCAAGGACCTAATGATGTTATTCGAGGACTAGCTACAACTCTGGGGGGATTTCTTGTGTCGAACTTTCCATAACCTATATGGTATTGGGTAATAATGTCGAAGTGGAGTTTCTTTAGTAACTTCTCCATACGACGAGAGATGACTATTTCAAAAAGGCATGTCTGGAGACCCCAAAGGGTGTGTACATGACCCTCTTTAGTGAAGCTCATATATAGTTCCTTGAAATCCATGGTGACTAGTCCAAAAGTGCATAGCCATTATGCCCCCAATACTATAACACTGTTACCCCCAACCTAGGGGTAACTAAGGAGATTATGTCTTGAGGCCCACAGGTTGTAGACATGGAGTGTCGAGAGCGATATGAACAGAGCATAGCCCTGGAGGGGCCTCTTCTTTTCATTGATGCATCCTACACATCACCGAGAGTAACATCCACCACACCAGCATGGTTCCTACAAGGTAGTGGGTCTTGCTCCATGAGGTAATGAGTCTGAGTATTATGGTAGGTATCAATATGATATTTAAAGAATTTGAACATGTTGCAAAGGATATTTCTTTATTTCAGAACATTTTCTTGGAATTTCTGCTCTTTGCCTTATTTAAACATGAGAAGGGTGTCATTGTATCCTAGTAAGTTGGTTGCCCTCGAGAATGGGTTGCTACTGGGGTGGTTCCTTGAAAAGTCATCGTTCGCTCCTGACCATACTTGCCACTTTCCATACCTTTTTTCCCCTCCGTCTCCCCAGCCTTTTGGGATCTTCGAGTGTATTGACACAAGAAGGGATCGTACCTTACCTCATGGGAAGAAGGGGTTGAAGGCCCATAGGGTAAAATTAGCTGGAAAAAGATAAAATCCAATGATAAAACCTTTGAKATGCTTCGCCTAGGGATCCCCAAGAAAGTAATGAAACACTTCTTTGTAAGAATAAGGGACCCACAAAATGAATGATAATGAATACTCAAGGTSTTAGTTGGGGGATAGGAGGTCTCATCACGAGTCGACCTATCATGATCATAAGTATTTACTAGTATGASATTACCATCATCTGGTCAGCAAGCTAGGGTAGTGGCTYTTAGTTACATGACTAAGGGAAAGGATCTCTCATCACGAGCCAACCTTCTCATTTTCGCGAGGTATTTGTGAATGACACTATTGCATATGGACACCAAGTCAGGACAATGTCTTTCAAATAATTCCTTGAAACATGAAAGAAAAATGAAAGAAAAAATCTAATAAGAAGAATCGAAAACAAATGGGCTTGGAAAAATTTGCATTGAGGACAAGGTGCAACTCACCCTCCAAAAGGCACCTATAGGTAAGATAATACAAACCCTTGTATGCCATGAACCCCATGCCCAAAATTTTAACCCACACCATATCTCATACAAACATGACTGGGATAGGCTCCACCTACGAAATACCCTAGACCTGGGAGCCATTAACCCAATAGGGTGTCTTGAGACCCTTCCTAAACCTAGATTTGGCAAGTTGTATAATGTCCTTGAGCATTTGTTTTGTTTAGGGGGGTTTGATGCACATGTTCGGGTGCTTTGATTATTAGATGTGATTTACTTGCTATGATACTTGTGACTCATGGACCCCTGGAGGGCGTACTTGTTGTCTTTGCAGGTCTTTTCTTGGTGGACAGATATTCATGAGGAGATGATCAGTTCAGACCTTCATGAGGGTTTGAAGCTCATGAATAGATGCAAAGACCCCATGCTTGGGGCAAGACAATCATGACCAATGTGCATGATGAAGGAAGAGGTCGTTGCCTTTGGAGGCACTTTGGCAGGCTTGGATGAATGGTTCCCAACTCCTCCCACCTGGATGTTATCCCTTGGAGGCTTTAGATGTCAACCTAGTAGCCCTAAATGTCACTCGGGAATAAGGTTTGAAATTTTGAAGATATTGATGAGACTTTGGCACGTACGAGCATAGTTTAGGGCCTTTGGGGGCCTAGAGCTACCTCATCTTTTGCCAACGTCCCACCTATGGGGCTCAACGTCACCCTAGAGGAGCATGACGTCATCCTTAGAAGGATTTTTAAAGTAGTTTTTCTGTAAATTTATTTTTTGAAGTAAATGTTTAGGGTCGTCCCTGATTTTTTGACCTAAAGTAATTAAAGGTCAATTTTCTTTATAAATAAACAAAAAATGACATTCATTTTATCATAACTCACCTCTTACAAGAGGGGGACTGAAATTGGAGCCCTTTTTGGGGTACTTGACTGAAATTTTGAGGCACACTTGCTTGGAGACTTGTTTGGATGCATTTTGGATAATTTCTTGGTGGAATTTTGGCAAATCTAGGGTTTTTATGCTTGATTATTCTTGGTGAAGTAAGTAAATCTGCTATTTTCATTTCACGATAAATGTTTATGGTATGTTTACTTGTTCATATTTAAGATTATGAAATTGGTTGCTTAAAAAACCTATGAGTAAGAAACATAATGTGCTTCTTTCTTGCTCTTTGTTTTGCTAGTCTTGCCTAAGAAGATCTTGTATAGACAAAATTTTAGAGCCCTAAAGTGCTAGCACTTTATAAGCTTTGTCTAGTTCTTATTGCACTAAATATATTTCAAGAGTCTAAGGATAGGAGTAATCGCTAGGGCCTAGAAGTGCCTACACCCTAGTTGAACCTTCTCTTAAGGGCTTGGTACTTGAGGACTTAAGGTGCTACTCCCCAAGCTTCCACCTTTTCATCTCTTAGACAAGTATAATCATTGTTATTTCTCCAAGTTATTGTGTTGATATAATTGATCCCATAAACCCAAAAGGCACTAGTTCTCACTTCTCTCTTGTTGGAAGATTGATCAAACGCTCAAACCTTATTCTCTCAAGCCTATGTTAACTAAGTCTAACATTAACTTAGTCTAGATCTCTAACTTTTCTGTTGTTGTTATAAATGTTTGCTACAACCATCTAACTATAACAAATTTTCTGCATATACTAAGCTAACTCATAGCTAACTTACTCAGAATTTGCTTGTGACAATTTCTAAGGAATCTACTTGATATATGCTCAATTTTCACTGTCTTTTTCAAGAAGTTTTGAGCACTAATTTTTGTGGATGTTACATAACATTTATTGTTGTTTTAAACTGATAAATTGCTCTAAATTTGCTTCAACCACTTCATTTTTTTTATCTTCTAACATCTTTGAGGATTTTATTATCATTTGGTAGATGGAAATTGTACATACATGTTGTATTGTTCTTGTTCCAGGTAGGTACATCGACATTCTTCTTTTGCCTCAATTCCTCAGACATAGACTTTGTTGACTTTGGTGACCAGTGAGAGGGGGGATATCTCTTGACATAACCTTAGTCTACCTAGCCCTTTAGGCCACCGGGGATGCCTCTTCTGGGGTAGACCTCTTTCTACTCCTAAAATGTGGGGATATCCTACTGAGGTGACAGTTGTAGGATGTCCTGTTTGTAACGCCAATCTCCCTCATCTTCCTTGG
>JASDQU010884028.1:4694-17023 GCA_032191745.1 Picea mariana | reverse complement strand
ATGTTTGTTACGCCAATCTCCCTCACCTGCCTTGGGCTTTGGGAAACTATAGATTGTGCGATAACATTTTTGGCACCGTTGTCGGGGAATATTGAGTCAATTTTTCTCGAACGACATATCTTTGATGAGCCTTTCATCAAAGACTTTTACTTTACAAGCTTACCTAGCGACTCCACTGAGGGTGATTCCCTCATCTTCCTTTGGTGATCCTGAAAGGATCATCTGGTGACTCCAATGACCTTTTCCAAGGTGTCACCTTACTTTCAAATTTGTGATATTTTCAAGGAATGGAATCATGGCACCTTGGGAGCAAATGTATCCCTCTATTGAATTTTAAAACTTTTTGGGATACCCACATTATTTTGATATGAGATGGTCGGACAAATCTCCAATATTCAGAGGCTTTCCCCTTACTCACATTGTATAGTTCTTGAAGTATGTATGTGAGATGGAAGTTGGAGGGAGGATGTTCTGGTAAAATTATTTATACTTTCCTTGCCATCATTTGTGAAAGATTGGATCAAGATTTGTTGTGAACCAAAGGGTATATCCTCATTCATAGATCTCATCAGTAGGTTTATTTAGTTCACGAGACCACAGTTCTAGACATACTAAGATGTCCTTCAAAATCTCACAGCAATCCTAGAGGATGAAGGGTTTACCACTCATATTGTAGAAGATCTCAGGGAAGTGCACCATGCTCAATACCAAGAACCCTCTGACATAACAGAAGAAGAGACTTATGAAGAAGGTTGCCAACCCCTTGAAGGGGAGCAAGAATTATCCCAGGATTCTCCTAAAGAAGACTTATTTGAATAACATGATGATGAAATATTGTGAGTGCTTCTACCTCTGATGAAGTCATCCAAGCCTTCGTCACTCCTGCACAAGAAGAAGAGAATATGGTAAGTCATTTCCCTTTTCAGGATTTTGACGATGCTTTATTTTATGACTTGGAAAGTGAAGAGGTGTCAGAGGAGACCTTGGATGTACTAAACCCTTCATGTTATGATAAAGATAATGATATGGTTGATAATATTGATGAGTTCATACATGTTGGAAAATGTAAATGGGATGTGATTGATTATGGTGGGGATCCCATTTACAACATTAAGGGTCATTCCATTTGTTGCCTTCACAAATATCATATGAGATTTCTATTGATTCTAACATTTGGAAACAAGGAGATGACATGATTACATATATATTCCAAACACCCGAGGATGAATTAATGCAATGTTCTCATGATAATTGACGGTCATACCTTGAGGAGTCTGACAAATATTCTTCTTAGCACTTGGATTTATTCTATGAAGGAGACTTTCAATTGTTGCTGTGCTCAGATTTTGAGAAGGGTGAGGACATGGTTCGCCTAAATCAAGATACTTGAGATAAGGTTTTCCAACTCCCTTGATTTCGTTTATCTCACAATGTCACTAAGGATGCAACTAGGAGGCGTGCTTCTTGTCTCAAGTTTTCTCCAGGGTAGAGCCTTTTCTTAGAATTTAAGGGTAGGTTGAATGCTTTTAGAAGAAATTTATTATCTCAGTCTTTCAACTTTCCCCTAAATGGCTGTCAGTCATCCTCTAGAGTCTTGTTAGTCCCTTCTCAAACCTCGAGGACTGATGAGGTCCAAGTTAGTCAACTCTTCGACTCGTTGATACGACCTCTCTAGCTTTTGACCTTTCATGATCTTTTTCAAAGGTGGATTGAGCACTTTTCTCAAGATATGACTTGGCATGATTTTGTCCCTCCCTCCCACCTCCATGAGCTAGAATTTATGATTTCCTATGATATGATGAATGTTCTAACTCGTGTTATTTTTGTGTTTGACTAGTCGTTCTCTTGGTTTAAGATGAAGCACAAGGGCAGGTATTATGAGGTATTGCTAAGATGGTTTTACTGGTTATATGACTACACCTATCATTCAACCCAGACGCATGTAGAGGTAGGTAGGCATTTGTATCCATTGTACATACCATTTCATATCATTCTAGTATAGTTATAATTGCATTTACATATTTGATTTACTTCATTTGTATATATGTATGCTCATGATCATATGTTAGAATATAAATACTTTCACTTTTCATTTGATTTTATCACATATGGACAAAGGGTGATATCACCACCTTAGGTATTACCGACATTTTTTGTAGAGATTTAGCAGGAGCGGGTCATACCAAAGATGTTGAGGTTCTCATACGCTCTACGGTGAGCACATGTCCCCGAGTAAAAGCTAGATGTTACCCCCAACCTAGGGGTAACTGAGGATATTATGTCTCGAGGCACACGGTTGTAGACATGGAGTGTCGAGAGCCAGATGGATAGATCATAGCCCTGGAGGGGCCTCTTCTTTTCATTGATGTATCCACCACACTGGCCTGGTTCCTATAAGGCAGTGGGTCTTGCTCCTTGAGGTAATGAGTCTGGGTATCATGGTACGTATCACTATGATATTTAAAGCATTTGAACATGTTGCAAAGGACATTTCTTTATTTCATAACATTTGATTGGAATTTATTCTCTTTGCCTTATTTAAACTTGAGAAGGGTGTCATTATGTCCTAGTAAGTTAGTTGCCCTTGGGAATGGGTTGCTACTGGGTGGTTCCTTGAAAAGTCATCGTCCTCTCCTAACCATACTTGTCACTTTCCATACCTTTTTCCCCTCCATCTCCTCAGCCTTTTGGGATCTTCGGGTGTATTGACCCAAGAAGGGATTGTACCTTACCTTGTGGGAAGAAGGGGCTGAAGGCCCATAGGGTAAAAGTAGTTGGAAAAAGGTAAAATCCAATCATAAAACCTTTGAGATGCTTCACCTAGGGATCCTCGAGAAAGAAATTAAACACTTCTCTGTAAGAATAAGGGACCCACAAAATGAATGATAATGAATACTCAAGGTGTTAGTTGGGGGATATGAGGTCTCATCACGAGCCAACCTATCATGATCATAAATATTTAGTTTTATGACATTAACATCATCTGGTCACCAAGCCAGGATAGTGGCTCTCAATTACATGACTGAAGGAAAGGGGGTTTCATCACAAGCCAACCTTCTCATTTCCATGAGGTATTTGTGAATGACATTGTTGCATCTGGACACCAAGCCATGACAATGGCCTTCAACTAATTCCTTGAAACATAAAAGAAACATGAAAGAAAAAGCTAAGAAGAAGAATGGCAAACAAATGGGCTTGGAAAAATTTGCATTGAGGACAAGGTGCAACTCACCCTCCACGAAGGCACCCATAGGTAAGATAATACAAACCCTTGTATGTCATGAACCCCATGCCCAAAATTTTACCCCACACCATCTCACATACACACATGAATGGAATAGGCTCCACCTAGGAAACACCCTAGCCCTGGGAGTCATTAACCCAATAGGGCATCTCGAGACCCTTCCCAAATCTAGATTTGGCAAGTTGTATAACATCCTTGAACATTTGTTTGGTTTAAGGGGGGGTTTGATGCACATGTTCGGGTGCTTTGATTATTAGATGTGATTTACTTGTTATGATACTTGTGACTCATGGATCTTTGGAGGGCATACTTGTTGTCTTTGCAATAATTTTTCTAGTGGACAGGTATTCATGAGGAGATGATCAATTCGGACCTTCGTGAGGGTTTCAAGCCCACAAATGGATGCAAATACCTCATGCTTGGGGCAAGACAATGATGACCAGCTTGCATGATGACGGAAGAGGTTGTTGCCTTTGGCAGGCTTGGATGAAGGGTTTCCAACTCCTCCCACCTGGATGATATCCCTTGGAGGTGTTAGACATCACCCTAGTAGCCCTAGATGTCACCTAGGGCTAGGGTTTGTAATTTTGAAGATATTGATGAGGTTTTGGCACATGTGGGCATAATTTAGGGCATTTGGAGGACTAGCGCTACATATTCTTTGCCCAACATCCCCACCTATGGGGCTCAACGTCACCCTAGAGGAGCATGACATCATCCTTAGAAGGATTTTTAAAGTAGTTTTTGTGTAAATTTAATTTTTGAAGTAAGTGTTCAGGGTTGACCTTGATTTTTTGACCTAAAGTAATTAAAGGTCAATTTTCTGTATAAATAAACAAAAAGTGACATTCGTTTTATCATTACTCACCTCTCATAAGAGGGGGACTGAAATTGGTGCCCTTTTTGGGGTACTTGGCTGAAATTTCGAGGGACACTTGCTTGGAGACTTGTTTGGATGCAGTTTGGATCATTTCTTGGTGGAATTTTGGCAAATCTAGGGTTTTTATGCTTGATTATTCTTGGTGAAGTAAGTAAATCTGCAATTTTCATTTGATGATAAATGTTTATGGTATGTTTACTTGTTCATATTTAAGATTATGAAATTTCTTTCTTAAAAAACCTAGGAGTAAGAAACATAAGGTGCTTATTTCTTGCTCTTTGTTTTGCTAGTCTTGCCTAAGCAGATCTTGTCTAGACAAACTTCTAGAGCGCTAAAGTGCTATCACTTTAAAAGATTTGTCTAGATCTTATTGCACTAAATATATTTTATGAGTCCAAGGATAGGAGAAATCAATAGGGCCTAGAGGTGCCTACACCCTAGTTGAACCTTCTCTTAAGGGCTTGGTACTTGAGGACTTAAGGTACTACTCCTCAAGCTTCCACCTTTTCATCTCTTAGACAAGTATAATCATTGTTATTTCTCCAAGTTATTGTGCTGATATAATTGACTCCATAAACCCTAAAAGGCACTAGTTCTCACTTCTCTCTTGTTGGAAGATTGATCAATCACTCAAACCTTATTCTCTCAAGCCTATGTTAACTAAGTCTAACATTAACTTAGCTTAGATCTCTAACTTTCTTGTTGTTGTTATAAATGTTTGCTACAACCATCTAACTACAACAAATTTTCTGCATATACTAAGCTAACTCAAAGCTAACTTACTCAGAACTTGCTTGTGACAATTGCTAAGGAATCTACTTGATATATGCTTAATTTTCACTGTCTTTTTCTAGCAATTTTGAGCACTAATTTTTGTGGTTGTTACATAACATTTATTGCTGTTGTAAACTGATAAATTTCTACAAATTTTCTTCAACCACTTCATTTTTTTATTGTCTTTGAGGCTTTTATTATCATTTGGTACTTGGAAATTGCACATACATGCTATATTGTTCTTGTTCTGGGCAGGTACATCAACATTCTTCTTTTGCCTCAATTCCCCAGACGTTGTTATAGAAAGATTTGCCTCACCCTATGCAATCTTGCACAGAAGGCCTTTTTCCATTTCCCTGTGAGAACTTTTCATCCCTTTTTGCAAAATCCCAGAGCTAAAAAATACATTTTTTTCCACATGTACGCACCTTTCCTACTATACAACATGCGTATACTCATGCTGCACCACTACAACCCGCGTACATCGGGATTTGTTCCCAAAAATAAAAAAAATGGTGTCGGGTTTCCATGTCACGACAGAAGATCAATGATCCTTGGCCTTCCATATACTGGAAACGTTCCAACTTGGCCCTTCAGTTCCATTTGAAAGCTATAAATGGGACATTTTTGAGCTATGGAAAAGAGGAGAAAGAATTCAACTTTGAGAGAAAAGTTACTCTGGAGAAATTATTTACTTCATTTTGAGTCTCCATCCCTTTGTCCTTTAAGTCTGAACACAATGTTCATCCCCCAAGCTCTTTCCTTATTGATTGAGAACTTCATTGTATCTCTTCTATGAGCTTGCCTTTGGTGGAGGATTGAAATGGTGGAGGCCCAACTAGAAGGAAGTTAGTTTCTCGGTTCCGAACCGTGCCGACACGAAAGTCTATAACTTTTTCACTTCTGTTGATCATATATTAATAGAAATACTCTTTTCCTATCCAATTGATATCTTGCAAATATTTTAATTATTATTCCATGGGCGTATTTGTTATGTATATTAATGGATTATGCTATCAAATGTGCTAATATCATATATTATCACCATATGCTTGCTTTGCTTGGTTGTTGAGGGCTAGTTGTAGGTATATTGCTTTGGGTCAAGTGTTCAATAATGGATTTCATCGAACGTCTGGACAAGGTAGGCCTTTTATCTTGTCTTGCTATCATATTTGTTTATACAACATACTTGAGAATAGATTTGAGTTCTGTAGTCATTTGCATCTGTTGCGGTTTACCCTAGCCATAGAGAGATTTTCCTCGTAACATAATTGGTGACCATACTGACATTCCAAAGAAGTCCAACACAGGAGCCTTGGCCTCCTCGGTGACTTGCCGCCTAGAAACTCCCAAGCGAGTCTGATTTAAGCTCTTTTTCGACTCACCTAAAAAAACGAAAATATTGCCGAGTGATTTGTCCCTTTCACACTCGTTAAATTGGACTTGAAAGGCCGTGAGTCTTAATTTAGCTCTTTTCTGACTCATTTCCAAAAAGTGAAAAGATTGTTGAGTGAACTTGTCTCTTTCACACTCGTAAATTGGATTTGAAAGGATGTCTATTTGGTACAAGTTTATCCCCTTTTCACACCAAGTAGACTAAAGATCATGAAAAACGACATTTTTGACGTTAAGTTGTGATTGCATCTCATGCCCTTGCTTGCAGTATTCAGCATATAATCGGTTCTCACTTTACGTTATAAACTGTTTGCCTCATTAGTTTTGCATCCTCAATGAAGCAGAGCCTCATTTATAACCTTCGCAATTTGACACCCTATACCCAGGAGGGAACATTCCCTCGAGTGCCCATCTCCCACATGCATCTCCTTGCATTGAGCATAGGTATGTTCCACTGCTGGAACAAGTTTTTCTTACTTGCGACACTCGTTTCCTCCTCTCTATCATAGCATTCATTTGTCTATGAAAAAACAAAAAAAGACGGGCGGGAAGGGAATATTATCTTACATTGGCAGCAGTCATGTCTCCTTTGAACATAACACAAAGTTATTTAGTCCATTTGTCATCATAATTTTGGGTTTAGAATGAACTTAGGAAGCTGAGCTCGTTATAGAGAGTTTTCTCTACCGACTAGTTACTCTTCCAGTCCCTATGGAGAATTTCATTGATGCCTCCTGCATCTCATGGTTTCATCGTCGAGTCTATGCTGACAAAGTCTTCCATATGTCTCATGCTCTTGTTCAAAGGATGTCTATCAACTTGTGTCGGCCATTCCTCAGAACTCTTGACTTTTCATGCCGGCCATACCCTTAGTTTGTCTCAGAATCACATGATACTGTAGTCCTATCACACACCCTGGTCCTACTTTCATCATTGGTAGGTAACCTTGAACCCAACAATCGACATTTCATCATTGGTCGTTGACTGGGTGGTTTCCCTTGTGTTTGACAACAAGACATCTATTCACACATTGGGATTCGTGTAGTGTCTTGGATACCATTAGCCTTATTGGTGGTTTCCTCTCCTTTGTCAACAGTTTTCCGCATTGGCTGTTATCCAGAGGGTTTTTTTTTGTACTGCTTGCACTTGGCACATGCAAAAGACGCACAGGGTCATTGGTTCGTGAACATGTTCTTCATCTGATTTTCTCCAAATCATGAATCTCCTGCTTTGTACCTCGTGCTGAATGATGAGAGATGCCTTTATGCTCTTCTTTCAGCGGGTCTCCTTCCATTGACTTCAACTCATATATTATGGAAACGAGACCTAGAGTCTTATGAGTACCTTGAGGCTTGCAGTCATTAGTGGCAGGTTCTCTTTCCATCTACAGTTGGGAATACATCAATGTCTCATGATCTATGGATTCTTCAAGTGTTTGACACCAACTCCTTTATTCACACTTGTAAGAATGTACTCGGTGCCTTGATACCTACTTTCATTATCGGTAGGTTGTCTCGCATTTTTTAACGATATACCTCAATGACCGATAATCAAACAATGTCTCATTATGTTCGACCTCAACTCCTTTTATTCACATGATGTAGACCCTCACCTTTGGCAGATTGTGTAGAAGACTTGAAGACATCAGTATGTGGCCGTATCTTTCCTGAGCTACTGCTTCCTTTTCATTGGACCAGTACCTATATGACTTCAGTGATCATGGGAGATCATATTGTACTCCATTGTATATAGTTATCTTCAGATTGATTTTGATACTGGTTCTACTGGGCCTTGTTCATGACTATGACAACCTTTGGCATGTAACCGCATTTGTATTTTCCTATTCATGGCCACAGATAATTGTTTGGTATATTTTCACATGGATTTGCAGTGTAATTCAAATTGGCAGCCATGTATGCAAAGTCAGTGCATAATATAACGAGCAACTAGTTCTTCCAGCTGGTTCCCCATCACCACTTCTGGGTTTTTATAATGTATTTCAGCCATCGCAGTTACTCCTCTAACCTCACACATTAGGGGGCATCTATTATAGAAATATTTGCATCACCCTATGCAATCTTGCACATAAGGCCTTTTTCCATTTCCCTATGTAGACTTTTCATCCCTTTTTGCAAAACCCCATAGCTAAAAAATACATTTTTTCCCACATGTACGCACCTTGCCTACTATACAACATGTGTATATGTAGGCTGCACCACTACAACCTGCGTACATCGAGATTTGTGCCCAAAAATGAAAAATGGTGTTGGGTTTCCATGTCAGATAGGAGATCAATGATCCTTGGCCTTCCATACACTGGAAACGTTCCAACTCGGCCCTTCAGTTCCATTTGAAGGCTATAAATGGGCCAATTCCGAGCTATGGAAAAGAGGAGAAAGAATTCAACTTTGAGAGCAAAGTTACTCTGGAGAAATTATTTACTTCATATTGAGTCTGCATCCCTTTGTCCTTTAAATCTGAACACAGTGTTCATCCCCCAAGCTCTTCCCTTATTGATTGAGAACTTCATTGTATCTCTTCTATGAGCTTGCCTTTGGTGGAGGATTGAAGTGGTGGAGGCCCAACTAGAAGGAACTTAGTTTCTTGGTTCCGAACCGTGCTGACACGAAAGTCTGTAAATTTTTCACTTCTGCTGATCATATATTAATAGAAATACTCTTTTCCCTTCCAATTGATATCTTGCAAATATTTGAATTATTATTCCATGGGCGTATTTGTTATGTATATTAATGGATTATTCTATCGAATGTGCTAACATCATATATTATCACCATATGCTTGCTTTGCTTGGTTGTTGAGGACTATTTGCAGGTATATTGCTTTGGGTCAAGTGCTCAACGATGGAATTCAACGAACGTCTGGACGAGGTAGGCCTTTTATATTGTCTTGCTAGCATATTTGTTTATATAGCATACTTGATAATATAGTTGATTTCTGCAGTCATTTCCGTCTGTTGTGGTTTACCCTAGCCATAGAGAGATTTTCCTTGTAACAACGTAGACTTTGTTGACGTTGGTGACCCATGAGAGGGGGGTATCTCTTGACATAACCTTAGTCTACCCAGCCCTTTAGGCCACCAGGGACGCCTCCCCTGGGGTAGATCTCTTTCTACTCCTAAAATGTGGGGATATCCTACTGAGGTGACAGTGGTAGGACGTCTTGTTTGTTATGCCAATCTCCCTCACTTTCCTTGGGATTTGGACAAGTACAGATTGCACGATAACAAACACAACCACCCATATCGATAACGAATAGATGGGTTTTGAGCCAATAGTCACCTATTTGAAGTTTGACATGTTCACATCTGCCCCCACATTTCATCATACCTCCATTGGTTATCACGATTTGGAAGTTGTGCACTGAGTGGACTTTGATGTATCTATGGTAATTATGTCTTTTGTTAGGCCAAGACTCGTCATAGCAATTTGGAACAATTTTTATTCTTTATACCTATGACCTTGAGCATTTTCTCATCACAATTATAACATAGTCCACATCTTTGGTAGTCAACCATTTCTATCAGAGATAACCTTTGTACTTTGCAGGGATGAGTAGGGGTTGTGCTTAGGGAATTAAAATGGGGAGGGAAAGTGGAGGGAATGCAAGAGGTTTTTTTGGTTTGTGCATTGATCACCATCTCCGCTTCTAGAGCCCTCTGATATGCTTACAACCAGGTAGCAGGATGTTGCATTCAAACTCTTGCTCGAATCTCCTCCTTGAGGGCACTAATGAAACATTCTTTATAGAAAGAATATATCAAGTTCTCTATATGGATGGCTAATAGCTCAAAGGCTGGTATAAAATTCTTCGATTGAGCCTTTTTGGCATAACTTGGTAAGCCACCGCAAATAGTGAAAATTTGTATAAAAACGTGCATGGATAACTTTAACAAACCGACTCTAGATGATGTAGCTTGGATAGGCTTGTTTATTCCATTCCCACCATTACCATCGTTTTGGATCTAAATGCGAGACCCACACACTAAGTTTCATTATGTATTCAGTAATACCATGGAGGGAGAAGTAATGTTCTATATTGGTGACCCATTATGATGGGTCAGAACTATCAAACTTGTTTAGGTCCACTTTAGGAAAATGGTGCCATCTTTTATTATCCATTGGTTTATGCCTAGGAGGACATGAAGAGGTTTGTTGGTGGCTAAATAGTCACGAGTTAAAAGTTTCTTCTTGGTGTGTGGCTCAATGTACTATGCATTCTAGGGATCTTCTCTAGGTATGCCTCAAGGTGGCATAAATACCAACTTCTCATTCAACATATTATCCAAGCTTGTTAGGGTCTGCCAAATTTTCTTATCCAAATTCACGTCCAACTTTCAATTCGAGCCATTTACGGTCTGCTGAATTTGCTATAGTAAAACATTAAGGGTTGTGTATTGAGATTCCAATTTGTTCAACTTGCCAACAAAAGAGCAGGTAGTCATATTATGTGGGGTGTGTTAGGGTCCTATAATTATAGGCGAGTCGATACTTCGACTGTTATTTTGGCATCTCTCCGGGTGACGAAGTATAGCTCAGGTGATTCCGCTTTCCTCCCTTCATTCTTTTCACTCGACCCTTCATCACCCTGCTGCATCCTTCGTACACACTGCATCCTCTCCCCCTTGTGCTTTGTCAGCCTCCATTATCTCGCCTTCCATCCCTGCACAAATGGACTTAGGATAAACAAAATGTTAGTAATAAGGTTAGTCTATGTCTAAATTGATTAATAATGACTATTTAATAATTAATTAATCATTAATTAATTTTTAATTAATTAATTATTAATTAAATTAGTAATCTAGGTTAGTGATTAACTAGTAATCTAGGTTAAAAGTTAGGTTAATTTGAAATTAAAATAAAACATATGTGAAAACAATTATAAAAAAATTAAATAAAATTAAAAATATTTAAAAAACATTAAAAAATAAAAAAGTATTAAAATATATTTAAAATTAAAAAGGAATATAATAAAATTATATTAAAAATAAAAAGAAATAAAACAAATTTAAAAACAAATATCATATAAAAACATTTAAAAAAGATAAAAAAATATATAACAAAAAACATAAAAAAAATAAAAATAAAATAAACTAAAATAAATTAACCTAAGTCCTACGTATCCCATCCCCCACCTAACCTACCCTACTCCACTCACTCCCCATCCCCCACGTACCCCACTCCACTACCATCTCCCTACGTCATCCCCCTCTCATCCTCCACTATCCACTCCCGCCCTCACCTAAACCCCCCATACTTTTTCATGCACGCGCCCCCCATTCAATTAACACATAAAAATCAACGTGCCTCGTTCAACCTCGGACCCCCCCGTGAGTTCGATTTTTAACGAGGGGGGGTCCGAGTTCATAATAAACCTCACTCTAATCTAAACGGCACACGATTGCCCAACCAAATCTACGGCCCTGGTTGCAAGTCGGACCCCCCCATGCAGTCTGCTTTTAACGAGGGGGGGGGGGTTCGAGTGATTTTTCCCGTCAAAAATCGTTTTCACAAACTTTTCACCATTTTTGCCCATTTTACCTTGTCTTCTTCCAACGAAGATCCTGAGCAAACGGAGGCGAATTTTAAAAATCTGAGAGAGGTTTTTGGTCAGAACAGGATGAGGAACAAAACCCTTTTTTCAGTTTTTGAAACGGAGTTACGAGCAGAGCAGGTCGAAGGCATCTCCGAGGCCTATTTTTCCAGATTTGTCATTTTCCGTTTCAGTCCCGATTTTGCAGGAGCTGCCACGGCCAACTGGAGATGAATTTTGCGAAACCGAAGGAGGTTTTTGTCCATCATATGCCCATCTACAATAACCTCCTTCAGTTTTCGCCCAGGTGTCATCATTGAGGATAAAATCACGTCTGAACGGACCCCTTTTTTCGCAGAAAATGGTCCATTTCTCATAACAGAAAACTCCGAATTTGATGGGAGTGGTGGCTATTTTCGGCCGAGACGGTTGAGCTGACTCTCGGAACTTGAGGAGGAGATCTATACTATTTATTGTTATGATTTT
>JASDQU010884027.1:46320-62966 GCA_032191745.1 Picea mariana | reverse complement strand
ATTTATTACATAGAAAACTTATTACTCTAACTACATGAGGGGTCAGGGAGGTTAGGTCCCTAAAATATTAAAATGTTCAATAGTGGATAGAGGACAATCAATTTAATTGGTAAGCATTGTTTCAGGGGTCATTCCTTGTCGATGAGATTGATTAGACATATTAACATCAATTTAATCGATGCACAATATTTGGTAAGTACCATCTATATAAGGGTTTGAATTAGTAGTTTGATGATAAGGAGGGGCATTTGGATACAAATAATTGTGTTGAGAAATGGTTTCGAAACATAGCTAGTGGAAATGAAAAGTAAGGGTTAGGTTGATTGGTAGGTTTATTGGAAATAACACAAGCCTTCTCGACCACCTCATTCAATCACAGTATCTAGGGTAAAATCACACTATCATGGGTATAATTTCCATAAACACTAAAAATAATGCAACGATGATTTTCATTAAGATGAGGATTCTTCACCTATTTGGGTTGGTGACTATTAACTTTCCCTTTATCTTTATCATTTTTGTTTCCCCTAACCTTATTATTTTGTTGTTGGTTTTGGTTCTCTTGATTCCCTTGGTTTTGGCATTGTTCATTCTTTTTTTGTTCCCATTATTATTCTTTTTGTTATTATTATTATTTTGTTTGTGGGGGTTTCATACATTCTATTGAACATACACCTATCCTTAAAGAGAACATGCATGTTGACCAATATTAATGGGGGTTTCGGGTATTGTCACTTGAGGAACTGAGGCTACTAGAAGAGGGATATAAAATGGATAGTAATGATTCATGGCTACTCCACCATAGGAGGGAATAGTATAATCCTAAACATGCACATGTTGGTTTGTAGGAGGACTTGAGGATGAGGTAATACTTCCTACTTGATATGAAGGATGAGAATAATTTTATGTGGGGTTAGGAAAAATATAAGGCATCGAAGGACACCCTATAAGCGCTTGATGGTAAGATGTAATAAACCCATCATATGAGGTACCATACCCACTAGGTCCAATGGTATTGGAATATGGATGATTCTAATACAAAGACCCTATAACACCATAGATTGCATGGTATTCCCTTGGTATAGACAAGTCACTTGAGAAAGACAGAGGTGAATTAGGAGGAATAGTGTACAAATACACTGGTTGAGCATAAATAAGGTCATACTACTATGCCTTTTTAATTTCTTCCTTCTTATGCTTTGACATACTCATGGCCACATCCTTGGTGATGGGAGGAAGTAATGACTTAAAAAAATAGTCCATGAGGATGTTGTCATTAATATTGAATTTATACAATCCACACCGTCTACACCATTTGTGGATACGATCTATGATATGTGTGGTTGTAGTGTAAAAAACATTTTTGAGAATATCAATTCCTACATCATGGTGAACTAGAAATTTAAATAAGGTTAAGAACACCTTGGAAATGGAATCAAAGGTGTAATATGAACATGTTGGTTGATCAATGTACCATTTGACAATGACATCCATGAGAGTACATAAAAAAAACCTTAATCAAATTGATACCTCTGTGATGCTATTAGAAGAACACTAAAGGTGTTAAGACATGATGTGATTCGAAGGGTCCTCTCCATCATGAACCTCAAATTTATGGATACCTAAGGGTATATTAGTTGGCATAGCATACCAAGTGGCATCATGCTAGATGGGAACATTAATGAGATTGGTCGAATTAGAGATATTCAAACCTTCCATATAAAGAAAAGAGAGTTGGTTAGAATTAGTTCCTGCCATGGTAGAGATTAGTGTGGTACTTATATTAGATGAAGCTAAGCCAATCAAAGTGGGATTAATTTCAGGAATGCTTGAACTAGAATAACTTGAGGGGATGAGGATTCTAAATCCAAATAAGACACTAGTAAATTTGGTTCATTTTGTGACAGCTCTTTCGATGCTCTTGCGATGTTATGTCATGGATATTGCGATGAATCTTGGGTCTCCCAAACGTCACTTCACATGTTGTGGCAAGTGTGACAGACCTAAGAAAACATCATAAGAGTGACGACCCAAGGAAGTTGTCGCAATCCCAACTATGAACATTGGGCATCGCAATAAAGATGACAAATAGTTGTTGTTTCATGAGCGACAAAGAAGGGATATCGTCGCAAGAGCGAGAAAGAAGGGATATTGTCACAAGACCGACAAGGAAAGGATATAATCGTAAGAGCAATGAATGTAAATATTCTTGTGACGGATTAGCTATATTATCGATGAAAAGGATATCGTCGCATGAGAAATGACATATATTTATTCTTGCGACGAATTATCTATCCTATCAATAAAAAAATTCATCGATAATATAGCTAATTCGTCGCAAGAATCTTTACATTCACTGCAATAGTGACAACATATATTTATTTAAAAGAAAATAAAAATTGATGTCCTTGAAATCAAGAATTTGTGATCAAAATTAGTTGAGAGATTTACATGCATTGATATCAGTTCAAGTGTGTAACATTAGACTACTATTTGAGATCATAATAGTATAAACTTTTAAATGGTTGTCACATGTTTAAACATCAGTTCTGTTGATCATATTGAGTTCAATACCAAGCATCTTGCTAAGGGGCCATATAGAGACTTGTTGCAAACTAACTTTAAGTATATCAAAGATGTTCTTTGTAAGGCTCCAGGTGTTGTTGAAGGTTGTCATGAGGAACATGGTAATTACCATATTGTTCATGGAGAACATTTCTCAACATAGTCCAAATGATCAAATATCTTAGTGAATTGTCAGCGAGCTTCTGAAGATGAAATTGTCAAGGTATAAAATCTCTTGGTCCTATCATAAATATGTGCTCTAAATCCATGTTGATTTCCAATATAAAGAGGCTAAAAGGAAGAAAATTTTTTACCTTGTAAGAATAGGAAGTGAATCTCATTAAAGTAAAGCATGTAAAAAAATTGACTTGAGAACTACCAAATAAGTCTTGTTTAAGAGGTTGGATGTTTTCTCTCGCTCCAAATCTGGTTTTTATGCATGAATTTATATTTGACGTGTAATATTAGTATTAGGTACTATTGAATTTTTAATTTTGTTGTTTTAATTGCACGCATTCTCTATGATGAAAAAGAAAGATATCCAAAATTAAATGACCTAATTAGTCGTAGTTAGTTGTAGTTTGTAGATAATTTTAAAACTCAACTTTGTTTGGATTTTGATGATTAATAACTTGAGTTGGCCTAATGGTTAATAACATATGTTTCCTCGAGTGGTTTATTTTCTACTTAAGTTCTGTATTGATTCACATTATTCTCCACTAAATAAGAAAAATTCACTTCCAAACAATTTTAGGGGATGCATTAATGTCAATAATGAAAAGGTTGAAACTCATTTCTTGTGTCATTAAGGATTGTTGTTTTGGGACAAAATTATTATGCTTAAATATTTAACTTTAATCACAAGAATCATTAGTTGATGGAAATATTTTCAATGGATATGGCTAGGAACATTCCAGCAAAGAAAGTCTAGGCATGGATTTTATTTGATTAAGAGAGGGGTATGTGCAGATACAATTACTATAATTAGAAATATGTGATTTTAGTGTTACAATGTTGATGTGATAATGTTAGATTTTAATTCCCAAATTAGGCAAGAATGTAAAACACCTTTACAAATTAAGAATTGTCCATAAGCATATGAAGGAAACAAATACAAAGAGACTACATATTTACAACCTCTACATGTTGCCTTGAAGTCCTTATAGCTAGCCATGATTTTGTCAATATGCAGTCTTTGAGTGTATGCATTTTAATTATATGCAGGTTCAGTTTAGCAGGATCCAAAGAATGGTTTTGTAATAGTTTGAGCTTAATGGACAAATGTTTGGAAAATTCATTGTGTGTTATGGAGGAATGACTAAGATTTCAAATGTATGAGTAGAATGATTAGTGTTTCATAGTAATAGAGGGAATAATTAATACCACTTTCAAACAATGTAAAATGTCAACTTTAAGAAATAAATCCATAAATCAAGAATTTGTGATCATAGTTTCAAATCATAATGTTACCAATGTGGCTTGGAGTTTTCAAATATTTTCTCCCTCTCAAGTTTCCAATATTGCATTGATGATTTCTACCAGAGGGATAATTAGTTGGATTCTTTACTCAAAGTTTGGTGGATAAATTACATTTGGCTCCGTGGGAGTAGGAAAGGAATCAACTTCAGGTCAACTAGTATTGAGGGATCTAATAACCAAATAGAAAATAAATAAATTGGGTAGAGATACTAAGTTTTTTGGAATGATAGGAAATCTAATAGGTCACAACAAAGGACCAATTTTGCAGAATCATGCATTAAGAGATATAGGACTAATTTTTCCCCATATGTCTATTACAAACTAATGATATCATGAAATGGAACTTCATGTTTTCTTTTACTTGGAAAGTACAAAGTTACTAACAGAAGAAAATTAATTTTCTCCTAGAAACACCAAGATCTTTTGTTTTAAATACCTTTCTAAGCCTCTATTGGCACAAAGAGGCTAGATTTCATCTGCTACATTGTAAGAGCTATTAATGACACTTGTAATCCATCTTCTATATCAATTTCTCCCAAATTTTCATCCATGTTTATGCTAATGTCTCTATGTTATCTCTCACATGAAAGAAAGGGTTAATATATGGGAGTACCCACTATATTGTTTTTGGGTTACTTGCTCATCTATTTTCTTAAGAACTTAACAATTGGTATTGAGTAAAAAGTGGGAGTATGCTACATGGGTCCATAAGGAAAAAACATAGTGATGATCCAAATACAACAATTCTAATCATGATATGGAAAGATGAAACTTCTATGTTCAATTTCTACTATGTATGCAGTGAAATCCATGATGCAGTGAAATCCATGATGCTAATATTATATTCATTTCATGTTTTTCTCAAAGGGATGGCCTATCATTTGAAGTGCAAATGACACGTTCAAGTTATGGTCATTTTTATGTGCAACCAATGGTTATAATCTAGTTAGAAATTCTACTTGATATGGATGCATGCCATATATTATATGGGCCTTTTAGGACTACACTAAACTTTTTTACATTAGAACAAAATACACTAGCCTTAAAACAAACATTAGTGATTGATTATTTTTCATTTCTATATATATCCATTGTTCGATTTTTCAAAGATGTGGTACAATGGTTTGAACAAATGGTAGGAAAAGCTTGGTGTCACTTGTGGAATTGTTGTTCCACTTATTTGTCTTGCGGTTTCCACTAAGACTTTCACTTTCTAAGACACCATATGGGTGTTGAATGAGATGACCATTAAGATTTGACATTCTTACTAAAGATCATGCTAAGGTGATGTAGTTAACAATAATAACTCTCTAAAATTAAATCCAAGTGAGAAATTAGATTCCTTATGAACAATATATATTATATGTAAATAATCACCATGAACATGGACAAATTATGAAGGCATTCACCTTGATTTACTAAACTAGACTTCTTTTCAAGTCCCAAATTATAAAAATAAAATAAAAATGGAGGTATCTCTCTCCTTCAAGTTATGAAAATCATGTGAAACTAGAATGAATTAATCTTTGTAGAGAGGGTGCATATTCAAGAAGAGGAGATTTTGCTTATGTATTAAATTGTGCCAATGTTATAGAATACCATTGTTTTTCTATCAAAATGAATTTTCAACTCCTTGGATCAATGATTATTATTGACATTTGGGTTTATATAGACAACCTAATATTGGGTAGAATCTTAAAAGAGATGGGTGTTCTAAATCATTTGGTTCACATGAAATTGGAGGAAGAAAAACTGAAGTAGTGAAGAAGGTAGGTGGGAGGAAGCTTACAATGTTTTGGATGAGATGGTGTCCAAGAGCTACAATCCTAATGTTGTAACATTTACTAGATTAATGGATGGTCTTTGCAAGAATTAATAAACATTGAGGAGGCCAGTAGGGTTATTGATGAGGTGGTTAAGCATGAATTTTCTTTGGACTTTGTCACTTAACAACATTATTATTCATGCTCTTCATAGTGAAAGGAAGTTACTATAAGAATTTAAACTTTTGATGAGTTATCAAAGATAATTTGTACTTCTTATATGACCCAATAGACATATATTTATTTTAAAAATAATAATAATTGAGATATCTTGTGCCCCTTCTAAAGGAGATAGATTAAGGGGTTGATCATTCAATAGAAGGTTATCTCTYTTACTCTAATCTCATATTTGATGTCTTATGTGGGTGCAATAATTGTATGGATGTGTKGTTGTGTCTTTGTTGAGCATTTCATATGCTTGTTACATAKATATMATATATGTTGCCTAGACTCCATAGCYCGAAAACAAGGTACCAGGTCTTKCTTGGATTCTCATGTTATATCTTAAAAGACAAAGAGTATCATTCTRCAGATCTGRTTCCTACAAAACAAGAACTGGCACCCCAAGAGAATTATTGAGCCCACATATCAAGTTTGACTAGGTCAACCTTAATCACACCTTTTAATACAACAAAAGTATAAAGAAYATGACTCTAGCCATAGTTACAATTAGCAATAACAAATACACGGGCCATGGCCACATGCAGAGATAATAGTGTAATAAATTTAATAGTGTTAGACTACCCCACTATTAGGGAATTCATGAGCTAGGAATAATCATTTGATGGGTGATCATCCGAATATGAAGGGATTTTACTTAACTATTGACAAAAACCTTATACTACAACATCATTCTCAACCATGACTACATATATGCTATTGATGTCATCATCTCTATCATTTTTTGGTGATGCATTCCTCTATGAGGCCTACATGATCACTATTGACCAACTTGCATTAGGTAAACACTACCCAAGTTCCCCTTCATATTATTATTCTAATTAAACATATTCACCTCTAAACAAGTTAATAGGTGAATTGTATGTCAAAAACATCTTCACTAAGAAAATTCTATCACTAGCCTTTCCTTCACCAACACATTCCCTAATGATAAATGATCTAAATTGGATCCATGAAAAATATCGGTTATCAGTTTAGATGTTGTCAGGCTCAATACATGAATAATTATAGTGGTAGAAGCAAGGACCATGACTATTGACAATGTAGGAGATGAGGTTGATGGCATGAAGGGCCCCATGCTATGTCAGCTGGCGTCATACAAGTTTGGAACTCTTGAAACCCAGAAACAAACATGCATGTAAAATTTAAATCCAAACTTGAAAAATTCAATCTCTTAAATTTCACGTTTACCAATGCCCTCAAATCACTAGGATGATATCCATGGAGCCACAAATTGATGCAAAAATTGTATGTTGAGGCCAATAGAACCAATAGAACCAAGGAGTATTGAATCAATATATACCAAGACTAAGAGAAGTTGAAATTATCATTAAGTGTATAATAAAATTACATGCATAGATATATACAAGCCATAGAAATAGCCTTGTATATATTATCAAATGAAGAAGTACCCATAATGTCAATGCATTATATGAATCATTACATGTTCAACTATATAATGTACATCTAACTGTCTTATAAAATTCTTACACATCATCAATTTCTTTTAGTCTTATTTTGTGTTTTCCAGTTCTTATGTAATTCATCGATCTCCATGTCTTTGTTTATTGGGTGCTCTTCAACAACTGATGTTGCTTCAGTCCTTTCACATTGAGCACATCTGGTCTCGTACCCATGACGTGGAGGTTTCTGTGAGGGCCCACCACCTAAAACAACAACAAATACTAAATTTATATGGCCAATTTTTCAATATCATTGAAGTAGTTCATTAATATTAAAAAAAACTCTACAATGTAATTATTTACCTGGTCCACTAGTCGACACCATTGGAACGGATTCCCTGTTCACCTGATCTTTAGGTCGAGGAGGCTCAACTATGACATTTTATGCCATTGAAATGAAAAAATTTATAAGTACAAAACTATAAAGTATGTGATTAATATACAACCATTTTACCATCGTGGGCCTCAGTCACAGGAACATCTTGGGGCTGCACCCCATTGGGACGGGGCTACACCCCACTGGCATGGGGTTGCTGGGGAGCATCATGATCTTCTAGCCATGTTGCACTATCAATTCTTTGTTGTTTAGTACTAATGGTTTCGTTGATAGTGTTTCTCCTCTGATTAAAACAAAGTAAGACATTAAATTATAAAGGATATCAAACATTTACGTATTTTATAAGTAACTAAAGGCAAATGTGGATTGATTTTTATTTACCTTATCCAACAAACTGGATCTTGGGGTCTACCCCATGCTTTTCCTACGATCAACCCCAACTTTATATTCGTACTTGTGACCAAGTTGGAGGTCTTCCTCCATTTTTTCAGTTCCGTAGTCATCTCCTTGCATTGCATAAGAGTATGGTTTTTTAATGTTTTTGGTTGCAATTACCTGAAAGTTGTAAGGCAATACAAATAATATTCTTAAGATGTTTGGTTACTTATGATTCGTGACTGTAACCTTGAGTAGCCTCCCTACCCTAGCTTGTGTTGGCCATGTTTGGAAATTCTTTCTTTGATTGCCTTCGAAGTGTGAGGCAACCTATCATCAAAATTTTCAAGTATGTTATATATAACCACACTTTTACTTATATATAAATAAAATTAAAGCTGGCATTGAAATCAAAATATTGTAATTTACCTTGGGGTACCAATTATTTTTTCTCTTGATTTTTTCAATATCTTTTATTTGGCATCATCAATGATCACCTTCCACTACCTCTCTAGAATTGAGGGAGGATGCTCATACATAGGATTTCCTTCCAAGATTCATCTATAAACATCTCACGTATATTTTAAATATTTTCCTGTTGCAGAGGTGATATATTTTTATTGAACGTGTCTACTCCAAAGAGGCTTCCTTCGAGATAATCCATGAGTTCTTTTTTTAGGTTGGAATTATGGAAATTCCACCTCATGCATAAGGTTTCCCCAAAAATCAACAAGGCCATGCTCTCTAGGTGCCTATAAAAATGATCTTTTCCTACACACAAAAAGATATGATAATTAATTTAAAAATAATAATCTAGATGATTTGTGTATGAGATGAACAACATGAAACAATTAAAAAATGAAAAACTACCTTGGAGTTTTATTTGTTTTAATGGAAGTCCGTTATCGTCGACCCAAAATGTGCATGGAAGGGTCCCCATGCTTGTCACATGTCTAGCTCTAGGAAATGAAACCATGTCAACGACATCATCAGCCTTATCTCTATCACCATCTCTAGAGTCTGATCGATGTGTGGATGTCTGGTGGTGTGTGTCATGGCTCCTATCTAAATTAGGTGTGGAAGATGCAGAAGTAAATAATACTCTAGTATTTGTATGAGTGCTTGCATCAGGACTCTGTGGCGTCTCTGTAGCGTCACTACTACCAACATCGGGCTGAACAAGCTCCAAAAATCTCTTTATAAAAAAAAAATAAAAAAATTCGTGAGATAATGTAAACATTAAAGAAAAAAATTTCATAATTGAACATATGAGTACATTCGAAAAAAACACTTTAAATTATGGTTATTACCATATATGTGTTAAGTTATGACATAAGGAGATTGATCCTTTCTAGGACGTCGGGAGTTTGATATGGACAATCTAATAAGCTATCAAGTTCCTTGTTCTCTTTAATGATCTTTTTTTTTATTAATACAATTGGATCAAGGGATGAATACAAACCCTCCTCATCGACAAAATCATGATCAACATGGCCTACTGACTACAAATAATTTCAACAAAAACAATGTTATTTTAGTAAAATTATATACGAAAATAATAAAATTCACATAAAATGAAAGTCGAATTTGATAATCATTTACATGTTCTGCGGATGGCCCTTTTCCATGATCATACTCCCAGGTTATAATATAATTAGAACCCCCAAATATTTAAAAAATTGTTAATGATAACAAAAAAACTGATTGCCACCCAAATAAAATCAACCTCAATGATCAACCTCCCACATTCTTATAAAATTGGGACCGTGAAATATTTAAAACAATGTTAAAGATAAAAAAAAATATAATCCAATAAGTAGAGGTTTCTTAAAGAGGTGTTTCATAAGTACCCACACACTATTAGTCGATGTTTCTATTCGATTGAAATGGTAATTCACTAATACCTATTCCCCGAGAGATATCTTTTTTATTGCACACAAGACTACCCAATTCTATTCGCGTCCCTCATATATGCAATTTGGTTTCTTGTTCGTTGTCCTGGGTCGTGTGATGTTTATAAAGCCTATGATATTTTCGAAAGTTTTAGGCCTTTCATCAATATAGATAGTCGCTCCCTTATTTTTATCCTTGTTTATCATGTGTATATATAATTTGCGGTGAGTGCATATCTTTGCATACTTCACAAGTACCAAACCTACCGCATCCAATTGTCATAATTGTAACATGGTCCGACATAGTCCATAAATTTAGTTATTGTATTGTATTTTACAATTATTCCATCCATGGAAAATATCCCTAGGCCATGCAAGGAGGATGTTGCAATGTGATATGTCCTATTGTTGACAATGAAGTCATAATCTATAGGAGGCAGTTCCTTAGGTACCCATTGTTTCACCAAATGCTTATATCTGAGTGGAACCTCTATGTCTCCTACACTCTCATCATCATAAGAGTATGATCCTCCTTCGACAAGAAAAATTTCCATGTGTCTACATAATTTTCTTCTGACTTTTTCACCTCTGGTCCTTGTTTGTGTATCATATCTACTAGATCCAGTTGCATTTCCCTCTATTTGTCCTAAGCTTTCCTCACTCGACGAATAAATATATGACATGTAACTTTTTGGTTGTACCTTTAGTTGCATGTGCACGTGTTGTTAGCAAGTAGTACATGTTCATCCTAGTTCCAATTTTTGAACCTTTTTTTTGTATATTCAAATTTCTAAATATTTTTTTTTATATATTTAGTTTTGGATGCACAATTAGAGGGTGCAATTACCAATATTAGTAGGGGCACTCATGCATGCAGTGGATTCCCAACTTAGTGAAGGGTACGAATCTCTAGGTGGGTGCACCTTAATTCGACTCACTTATCCATGCAAGCAATATGCACTATGTTTAGATTTCACACTACATAATAGTGGTCAACCACCTAATGTAATGTGATATCCCTCTTGATTTTGGACATATTAAAGAGATATTAATGTTATATCCCTAAATTCTACTAATTCTTTCCTTCATGGAAAAATATGAGCTCACTTTTGAAGGTGCAAAGGATAAATATCATTGCATCTAACTAAGGCCAACCTAGGACGATGTTGTACTCTAGGTCTCCTAGAGGTACTAAAATATGGGTGTCTACAATCTCAGGACCAAAAATATAGGGATCACAATAGCATTGTGGGGTCTAGTATCATTCTTTTTGAAACCTTAAAGGGTCCAACAGGTGGGTGGAAATAAAATTAACACTAAGGACATGATAGATAGGAGTTCTTATGATGTTAAGGGAAAATCTAGGATAATCAATTACTCATTTGATGGTGAAATCATTGTGATGGATCTAAATGAAGAATGAGTTTACCATATTGGATAACCATTCCTCTCTCAAAGTAATGTGGGAAATATCTAAGGAGAGAGGAGGGGACAAATATTTTGTAATCCTAGGGGAGAAATCGTAAAAGGAACTCAATTATATGGGTCGTCTAGTCAGTACATGCTTAGAGAACATTCATGTAGGACATATCAAAGACATTAGAGAATGACCTTTGAATTAAGGAAGAATAATAGGAGGGAATAAATCAACTAGCTTGGGGGGAGGGGGAAGGAATGATAATAGAACATTCATGAAGATATTTCCATTTGGTTTGAGAGATGGCTCTAATCTAGTCAGAAGGTAGGGGAACCCGAGTGTCAATAAGGATAACGGTTAGTTTTTTAGTAAGTTGATCTAAAGAAATACCTACCTAATGCATCGAGAGGAAAATATCCAAGTCAGTGACGTTAGGTAAAGAATCAGGTGAAGGGTGGTGCCTTTTGAGGTTAGAGTCAAACACTAGTGCCTGGGCACCTCTACTGATATGGATCCTTTATATAACTTTGAGTGTAGACTAACTAGAAGAAGGTTTAGCATGAGAATTCTCCTTTGTTGTAGGAGATTTACAAGTGACCTCTTATTTTTTAAAATAATTGGAGTTGTCTTCAAGAGAATCCTTCTTCTTCTCGTTCTTCTTGGAAGACTTTAGAATATCATGATCGGGCATCATATTCTTGTAGCTGTTGAGTTTGGAATTTTCTCATGTGACAAAAATCTTAAGCTTAGGAGCTCTATTATTTTGGCCTTTGTTTGCATCATCTATTTAAGTTTTCAACAATCGTTTGTATTATGAGAGTTGTGCTTGTGTTATTTACACCACATGCCAATTTTTTAGGTTGACACATGATGTTTCTCCTTTTCTATAATTTAAAAGATAGTTCTAATTTCAATTTTGGGCAAGGTCATTTCTGTCACCATGTATCACATTGCATTTCTATTGGAGACTAACGGATTTGCTGTTTTAACTATGTTATCTCCCACAATAGACTTAATTTAGGAATTTTCTATTTGATGGAGGTTGTCGATGGAATCTTGAGTTGAAGGGGGATCTCTAATATAATTTGTGATCATGTTGTCTCGGTTCAAGGAATTGATAAATAGGTGATAAAAGGTGGCTTCTGGTAATTTTTCCATAGAGTCATGCAAAACCTTACACCATCAATGAATGAAAGTTTAATTAGATTCCTCATATTCTTGTTTGAGGTTAACAAGGTTAAGGATAAAAGATTCATTTGGTTGAGGGATGTTAAATTATTGGATGAACTAATTCGCTAACATGTAAGGGTTATAAATTGACTCTTTAGGGAGATGATGGAACCATTGAATGGGATCACCTACCAAGTATTGAGGAAAAAAATGTATAGTGACATTGTTGTTATAATAAAGAAACTTGGCACATGTAATAGTGAAATATTCTAAATGACACTCAAGGTATTCCTTTGGTGCACCATTGAATTTAGGTAGTTCAAGTAGTTTTGGGGGAATCCACATCACTACAATTTGAGAGGAAAGGATTGTTTAAAATCATTTATGTAGGAAGGTCTATATGATGCATGAAGTTCTTTATCCCTACTTCCTCCATTTGAACTAGGCAAGGAGAGTCATCATTTCTCCTTTACTTAGTAGTTTCTCACATGCTCAATGCCAACTCATCATCACACGATTGAAATACATACACATTGATCGTTCATGTGTCCTATTTCTACTTGATCAATACCATTGAATGTTGTTGATCCTATTATTGTATATTGATCCTATGTGTCCCATGATCCTATATGTTATACCTCCATTCAATATTCCCCCAAGGATATTTCCATTAGTGCCCCACCAATGGTCACAACTTCCATTTACCATAATTCATTCCACTCATCTAGGATCAAACCACTTGGTTTCACTTTTTCATGGAACCTATCTCTTTTCTTGTAATGTATCCATATTCATCCATTATTTTCTTGCACCTATCTTCAACCATTGTAATCCCAAATTTTCTTTTATGGTCTTTAATCCTATTTACACTTGAAATTATAATCAAAAGTCCATTTATTATTGTTGACCATATCTCTTGGTGTTTCATAGTCACTACCCAAGTCATCCTTGTTTGTTATGATTTTTCGAAGGAAATCTTTGAGTCTGTTTTTAGGTGATCACCTCATCATCCATTATTGTCCCTCTTATTTAGCTACATTTGATTCATGATATGTTTCACATCATGTAAGTTTCTATAGGGTCTATTATTTCATGTCTCTAATGGACCTCTACCTACATACTTCAACAAAATTTATTCTAAGGGATTGGTTTAGAGGTATTATGTATGTCATACCCATTTATATCATTGGCAGGTAACCTTGAACTAGGAAAGGAGATTCATCATTTATCCTTGACTTGGTAGTTTCTCACATGCTCCATGTGAACTCATCATCACATGATTGAAATTCGTACATATTGATGGTTCATGTGTCCTAGTTCTACTTGAATACCATAGAACTTTGTTGATCATATGATCCTATGTGTCCCATGATCTTATACTGAACTTTGTTGAGACTTCTTCATGAGCATGGGTATGCTCACCTCACTGACACCCCACATTTTGGTTTTTAATTGTTTTGTAAGTGTTATCCATTACTAGTTTTTAGACAATCCTTTCTACTCAGATGATTTTCTCACTCTCAAAAATATTTTGTTTTCATTACATTTGGGTGAGAAAAAAATGATATATTTAGACTATATGTGTTAGCACCTATAAATTTTTGTAAAAAAATACAATTTTGGCCAAGTTGGAGTTTCCAGGGTGATGGTGTTATGTTTTGGATTGAGTGCATTATTTTTCAAGGTTAAAACCTTCAGGTTCATTTGGGAAAAGTATTTATTAATTTGGAAAAAAATAAAAAAGGGGGGTTAATTTTATAGGATTATTAAGATCTTGTGCCTTTAATAGAGCTTAATTATGTTTTATTAAATTATTGGTCTCTAGGTCCAATCTCCAAGTCAAGCATTCAAGCTAAATGTCAAGCGAGTCACCTAACACAACACACAACTCAACACTAAATCCAATGCTCAATTCAAGCTCAAGTCACAAGGGAGGATCCCACAAGGGGAATCATTTTCTCAACACGTCGAACAAGAAATGAAAGGCCCATGCATATAAATACCATGAATCTTGTTTTCACCAAAAATGTTGGATAAATGCATACAGGGAAATAAAAGGGTGCTAAATCTTAAACACAAATAAAGCACTCAAACCTCAACATGAAAGTGTCAATATCAATGCACATATGTTAGAGGAGATCACTTAGGTTTCAAAGGGGATTTGTATTCAAATGTTTTGCACTAAACAATAAAAACAAACCAACAAAGTTGTGTGATTAATCATCAAACTGCAAAGTTTTTTATGGAAGCGTCTTGGTGTCAGATCTTGAAGGAAACAAGGATTCCTTGCAAATTAGTTATAGAGGAATTGGAAAATCTTGATAAATAACATTTACCATCTTGGAATAAAGGAAAATTATGTAGAATCCTTTGAAGAAACTTAGTTTTTACTTGGAAACATTGGTGGAGTCAAGCATGGAGCATGTTGTGTTGATGATTACTCAGCTACAACTCTTGGCGATGATTTTATCATTCACTATGGTCATAGTTATTTAGGAAATGCAGTGGGTATGTGTGGACTTGTTTGGACCTCGATATTCATAAATTCCAATGACTCAGTCTTCCATAATGCACACTAAGTTTATGAAATCTCATTAGGACATATGGATACCCGTTAGGCCCTAAAGATATAATAAATCCTTGTAACTCCAAAAATAGGCCATGTAGATCCACAATTAGGCCCTAAATATATGGATTAAGGGAACACTCAATGATTTATATCCTTAAACTAGGGCTTGGGACATAAGGGCCATCATTTTTACACCTACTCCTGAAAATTTGAATTGTATTCCTACACCCTCAGGAAACAACGTCCTTTCTATAAAGCATGCCTTATAGTTTAGGGCCTTGTATATGGCTTCTTAGCCCAAAAAACATTGATAATAAGAAAAATCATTATTTTTTGGCCCAAACCATGTTACATGCAAAAATTTCACATGTATATAAATTCCAATTGCATTCATTTTATTAGCAGTGGATTACATAACATAAAAAGCAACATGTATTAATATTGAATAATCGTTTTTGGAAATTTAACCTCCAACTTGCTATAAACAAGCAATTTTCTTCCTAGCCATATGCATTTATTGTAGATTCCACCACCAAGCCAAGGTCGTGAGAGCACAAGGGAAAACATCTACCTATTGTTTCTAGTTCACACACATAGCCCATCCAACAATGCTTATAAAATAACTATACTAGACATCTACCTCAATTTCTCACAATGGAATCTCTTATAGAGTTCACAATGAACCTTTCACCAACAAGAACTCTTCCCTCCCATCCTTCACAACACCAAAAAAGGAATTCCCTTTCTCTGCAGCATAGTCCCCCAGGAAAAAAGACTCTTATTGTGTGCAAAGTTTTAGCGAAAAGGAAGGAACATTCATTAATTATCATTCGTCTTATCTAAACAAATAAGATCACAAAGAAAATTAATTCTTCTATATTTGGATAAGAGATCGTGCTTCACAAGAATTAATTACTCACTATCAAGATGGACAACAAACTAGCATTAAGGAGGGATGGAACTCTGAATTTTGTGTAATTTAAAGTAGACCCTGGAAGGGTAACTCATATCTATGGAGGCTTCAAAATGTTATTTTCCTGAACTTGCAATGCAAGTCGGTCAAACCAATTGACTCGGTTACAATTGATCAAGTTTCCTACAAACTAAATTGAGAATCTTGAACAAGAAATGGAACATCTAAATTAAATTTTTATGAAGTGAGGAAAATAGGAAAACAATAGCGGACCATTGATCCATTTTGGAAAATGCTCTTAGAAGAAAATAGGTAAACTATGGTGGGCCATCAATCTTGTGTTTTAGAAGAGTTTCCAAACTCGACATTAATGAACCCTTTTTTATAATTAGTTTATTTGATAATTTCAATTTTACGACCACCAACCTTATAATGAGGCCCAACTCTCCCTTTTTTCATGTCA
>JASDQU010884026.1:14298-29583 GCA_032191745.1 Picea mariana | reverse complement strand
TTCTAGTAGATTCAACCACTTGTCTACAGCATCTACATCTATCTGACCTTCAAATATAGGAATATCAAAGTTTATTTGTACCTTGAAGGGGGCGACGCCTCCATTCGAAGAAGATGTGTCGCATGTTGGTAGTCGTCGAAGGATTTGCACGAAACTATCCATCATCTCGTTCCTCTATTGCGTGAGGGCTTCCTCAATCAACAGTTTGAAAGGATCTCCTATCCTGACATCTTTCTTTTCTCCTGCCATGAGAGGTCGCTTGGGCGTGCAAGAGCTTCTGTCCTCAAGAGAAACAAGCTCGAGACCCAACTCTTTGTACTCCGACCTCGTTGGGGACATGCATTAAGATGACAAGGAGCAGACCGCTTTGATACCACTAAGGAGAAGATATCTGTTTTAGGTGTGTGATAGCTCGTTGGAAAGGTATCGTCGAGGAGATTCATTTTGGGGTCTCAATGATGACTTCGGCTATCATTGATGAGCTCGATCCCAAAAAATCTTCATTTATGCCTTCAAAATGGCCCCGGAAGTTAAAATTGCTAAAAATAGTAAATTGCCAAAATTGTCAGAAAATTGTTTTGAGCTAGTTGGAAAAGATGGGTGGCCATCGATATCCATTTGGATCAATGGTTCATGAAAAAAAAATTCTATGACAAAAGAAATTCAAGTGTGGAGAATTTCTTCCTCGTTGAGAGGGAGTATTGAAGTTTTGCAACTTCGAGCAGTCATTCTCCATAAGAAACCATTATAGAAGACCCTGGAATGCACTAGAAAGAAACATAAGACAAAAAGATCAAGTTGACTCCATTGAAGCATTGAAGAAGCACTTGTAAACGCAACAAAAGAAACAAAATAAAATTAAAAGACAAAAAATGACAAGTCAGCCCTGCCAGTAAATTAAGGTGACCTGACTAGTATAAATAAAGGCAGATTCATTGTGTTATTACATATCTCATCAACTCTCCTCTTCTAGTGCACAGTAGCTAGTTGCAGTTGCCAGTTGTGCCAGTTCTGTGGTGTGTTATCTTGTTCTAGTGATGCGCCATACTTGAGGGATCTTCCTCATACTAGGGCACAAATTTCTATGTGCTCGGAACTCTTCATTTGTTTGTTAATGTATTCATGAACTTGAATTGAATTTCTTCTAGAGAAAATTTTGCTAGGTTTTTCTTCCAAGTTCAGGTTTTCCCAGGATAAATCTTGTGTCTATTGTGCATGGCTATTTCTTTGTGATTCTGTTATTTTCGTTGCAGTTTTATTTCAGTTGTAATTTTCAGTGTGTAATTAACCTATGATAACAATGGCATTAAAATATGTTTGAAATCATAAAGTAATATTTATCAGATCTGGAAATTAGAAAAAATCAACAGTTATATGGAGCCTATTTACCTTATTTCAGTCCCATCCCTGTCTATTGTAACATAGTATTTAGTACCTCCCTTTTGTCGTTGTTTCATGCTCATGTTGAAGAAGCTCTTGTACGTGCCTTCATTGCTTCGTTTGGTGTCTCCATTGCTAGTTCCCAAAATGCCCTTCCTTTCTATAGTTATCTCTATAAGATAAGGTATGGATCCTCGAAGGAAGGTTTACTAATATGCTTGCTTTGGTGCTAGAACCAGTTGATCTCATTGACTGTTAAACGACCTCTGTTGATTTGGTAAAGGTATCAATAGGAAAGTCCATAGACACAAGAGAAAATCTTGTAGTTCCCTTAGAATTTTCATTTTAATAGGTATACTCCCCATTTTGATAATTGTAGTCTGCAGGTAAGAAGATTTAAGAGCCCACACTTAAAGCGAGAGGAAAGGGAAGGGCACCACTAGCAATTTCCGATCGAATTTGATATCCTTCAGGTACATATGATATTCTAGGTGCCAATATTGATCCGAAAGAGCTAGGTTTGAACACTACTCCTGGTCTCAAATAAACATGTTATACAACATAGCCCACTGGAGTGTAAGCAACACCATTAACAGAAATAGGATAAACACTCGTTTGGAAATCCTGATGTGGTTTCATTTTAGCTTCTTTTTGTGAGGCCAAGACACTAATATCTTTATGTTTCTCTCCTTTCCTTATGTCTTTAACATGCTTTGATCCAAAGTTTAATGGGATTCCATGTTGCTTCAATCTTCATGCGACCTTCCTCCTTTGATTGCAACTCATATGGTAGTTTGACTTAAACAAGATCAACTGCTACATGTCCTTCAGGTGGATCATTCATAGGTTGTTATTGAAATGTGTATAGATCTAGGAACATGTTGCAACATCATTGCTTGGAACTACATGGAATGACACAACAAATATATTGAAGTATAAATATTAGCTATCATCCAACCATTAACCACATAGATCTGTAATGTTGACAATTTTTTAACACGACCTATACCAGGGTGTAGATATGTCAAGGGGTTTGTGTACTAAGATGACAATCGCCTACTACCACCCCCCACCCCTACTTTAATGCTCAAGAGTGATGTCACACCTATAATCCAATTACAAGGTAGATAAATAATTTTCAAGATAATTAAGTTAAATAAAAAATAATCATAAGTTTTTTTCCAAGAGAAAAATATCACAATTATATTGATATAATATAATTTTTACATCCGCAGTGCACCTTTACTCCTGCAATACAGAACAAACTTTGCAGGGAATAAAAAAACTGAACCTCCACAAGGATTACCTCTGATACAATCTAAGCTTGTAACCTCAAAAATAGATAGTCATCCAAACAAGCTTACAATGCTAAGAACCTGGAATAGAAAGTCCCCAAACCAAACCAAATCTCTCCTCAAAAAACTCAAAATACTTCAAATTACAATCCATTAGAATCCATTAAAGAGTGGGCACATGTCACTAATAGTTACTTATATGACGAGTAGGTCCTTCTCGACCAAAATACCAAGAATAGAGCGAGATGATCCCTTCTGGAGCTTGCAAAGTGCGTTTTGAGAGTCCATCCGCTTCCTTGTTAAATTCACAATAGATATGATAAAAATGTAAGTCCTCAAACTTTCTGCTTAGCAACCTGAATCTCTGCTTCCAGCCTTCTAGGGAGCTTACTCAGAGATCACCATTATAATTTATCCAGTCAATGATCACCCTAGAGTCACCCAGCTCTGTAAATTGTTGAGAGAAATTAGATTTGCTATATATAGAGTTGCCCACGCTCAAATTAGCTCTGCCTTAGTATTATATCCTATGCCACAATTGAGGTACCACTTATAAATCGTCATTGTTGAGCCTCGAACAATACCTCCCACTCTGCTGCAAGTGCCATCTGACTTGACTACTCCATCAAAATTGGCCAGAGGAAACTCTAAAGGGATATTTAATCTGTTTAAACGGAGGGTCGAGGAAACATGCTTTTCCACAGGATTTTGTAGAGCACTGAGTGTTATGATGACGATTGTGCTAACGGATGGGACCTTCCCTTCGAAAACCAAAGCATTCCTTTCGAGCCAAATGAACCAACAAGTTAATGCAACAAGACTAGAAGGAACAGTCTTGTTATTGTACCAATTATTTAGACAGTTTTCAAGGTTTGCTCCAGCCCAAGTTTGGTTATAATGCTTACTAGAGATGATTTGTTGCCAGACTCTTTTCGTGAAATCACAATGTATGAACAGATGTTCATTTTCTTCATTCGCTTCAGTGCAAAGATGACATCGCCCAGGCCCCTGCCAGCCTCTGTGCTGTAGTATTTTCCACGTTAATACTTTGTTCTCGGTCGTGAGCCAAATGAACAGTTTGATTTTCAATTGAATGTTCCAGGACCAAAAATTCTTACGCCACCCTGTGTCCAAATGTAAATTAAGTGTGGAGAATAAAGTTGTGTAGACATTCTTTGTTGTCAGGTAACCAGAAGAATGCCCTCCCGTCCAGATAAACTCATCTTCATTGTCGGTTAGAGTTACATTCATAGCTTGTAGAGCCCGTCGATACCTGTCCCATTCCTCTGCTTTGTTACCTATGAGATCCAGCTCCTCGCTGCTAAGCCACGAGGTCATAAATGAATCATGGTACCGTGGGCTCCTAGCCTGAGATAGAACTGAAACTCATTTTAGACTAAGAGCATTTAACAGAGAATCAGATAAAATAGATGCCTCTCCTATACCCAGGATCCTGTCTCTACCTAAGTCGACCAGGTGACTGGTCTCGGGCTTCCAGCTGAGCCAAATTGTAATCAACGGTATCACCTTTAATAGATTATTCCAAGTTTTGGATGACAAATGGTGTTGGAAAGTAGCAGAACAAAACCATTTTTGCACAGACATATGGGGTAGGTACTTCTCCTTTAAAACCGATTGCCATAGTCCTTTCTTTGTTAAAACTCTCCAGAGCATTGACGCAGACAGTGCTTTGCTAAAAGTGTAAATTTTTAGCAAACCCCAACCCCCAACCATTTAGGGCGGGCTAAAGTCTCCCAGCGGCTTAGATGGAAATGATTTGTGTCTGCACTCCCATTCCAAAGAAAGTTATATAGTAATTTTCGTAATTTATGGTGAATGGACTGCGAAACTGAAGCCAATGAGAATGAGTAAACTCGTTGGCTCACCAATACTGCTTTGCATAAAGTGTACCTTCCCCCCAATGATAACCATCTATAGCTCCAATGGTTGATTCTCTTTTCCACTTTGTTTATAAGCCAATACCAATCTTCCGATTTTTGAAATCCAACTTTGAGGTAATACCCAAGATATTTAAATCTCACTGAAAGATCCATAAAATTATATGGAATACAGAGCTTGAAAGGGGCAAGTTCTGTCTCGGACATACCTAAGTAATGTACTGTAGATTTCATGGGATTCACCTTTAATCCCAATGCCATACATAATTTACTTATAAGTTCCATGATCATTGTCCATTCCTCCACCCGAAGTAAGACTTAGAAGTAAAACATCATCAACAAATAAGAGATGAAGGATCTTAGTGAGTATGGAAACTTCAATTTTGGATAAGGAACCATCTCTCTATCTTGATTTAATAAGAAAACTTAGACTCTCCATCACGAGAATAAACAAAAGTGGTGACAGAGAACATCCCTATCGGAGACCTCGCCCACTCCTGAAAAAATTGGTGGCCTCGCCATTTACCAGAACAACAAGCAATGCAGAGCTCACACAAGACATAATCTAGTTTGTCAACAACACGCCAAATCCGCCTTGGATTAAAATCAATCTCAAAAAATCCCAATGCACACAGTCATAATCTTTTTGGAGGTCGAGCTTTAGGATAAGAGCTTTTTTGTTTTTCTTTTTTATATTGTGTATATATTCATGCGGAGTTCCAATCACATCATGAATCTGACGCCCCTCAAGGAAGCCAAATTGTTTCGGCGATAGTTCCCTGGAAAGAAATGGTTTAATACGGTTGGCTTTGAAATAATTTTATAAACTAAATTGCACAACGAGATAGGTCTGTAATCCCCAAATTGTTGTGGTTTATTCAATTTGGGTATCAGAGCTAAAAAGGTAGAATTTAAAATCTTTGCCATGCGCCCACCAGTCTTGACATTCTCAACAAGTGCCAAAAGATCATCGTTGATTAAATCAAAGAAATGAGTATAAAATTCCACTATCCAGCCATCCGGGCCTGGACTCTTATCTTTTTTGAAATGTGATAGGATCGATTTCAGTTCTGCTACTGTGATCAACACAAATAGATCTCTAACTTCCTCATCACTTATCAATCTTGGAAAAAATCTCGCCACTTCCACCTGTTCATTTGATGTTGCATTATCCCCAGAGCTAAAAAAACTCTTAAAATGATTTTTTGCCTCCTTGATAATCTCCTTTTGACCTTTGTGAATCAAACTTGAATCATCTCTGATCTCCCATAAGTGTTTTCTAATTCTCCTCTGATTAGCAAACTGGTGAAAGAATTTTGTATTAAGATCTCCACATTTAATCCAAATTGCCCGACTTTTGGTTCTCCAGTGTTCTTCCTGTTCTTTTAGCATCTTGTTTATTTTTGTTTCCAATTCTATCAGTTTAGTCTCGACCAAAAGACTAAAAGTTCCCTCCAGAATCTGATTCATAAGATTCTTGATACTATCTTCCAGTTGCTCCAGTTCCCGCACTGTCCTTTCTCTCACTGCTTTAGCCCAACTTTTAGTCATCGACTTTATATCCTTTAGCTTCCAAGTGAATCGACGTTGAATATCTTCCTCCTGAAGATATTTCGGGTCCTTCCAGAGTTTTGGCACTTTGATATTATAGTCGATTTCTTGAAGCCACTGTGAATTAAACTTGAAGGGATAAGCTTTGGGAAGTGAGAGGTTCTCCAACTGTAATAATATTGGCGCATGGTCCGACACAAAAGGGAGTTCCACCCAAGTGCGGTACAAACTAACATTCAGAATTAAATCCTCTGAGAGAAGGAACCTATCCATTCTTTTGACAATCAAACCAGCACCCATGCTCCCATTCCTCCACATTGGGACTAACTTATCAGGCTAAATGTCTAATAATTTGTGCGTATGAAAGAGGGAGCTGAAAAAGCTGGAAAGTAAACCTGAAGAAGAGGAGCCTCCCTAAGTTTCTCCAGTAGCTAGCATAAGGTTAAGATCCCCCGCTATCACCAGATTTTTTATAGAAATCAATCCATCATTAGCCAAAGTAGTCCAAAATAATTTGTGCTCCAAGCACGGACCATACACATTCAATAAGTTAATCTTCCTTTTAGTAGCAAGAATCAAACTTGTTAACAATATTCCACCACAAGTAAGGAAAGGAGTCAGACTAAAATAAAATGGATCCCACATCACCAACAGTCCACCAGATGTGCCCACTGAGCTCACTGCACTTATAACCCGAGACGGATGAAAACACTGCGCGAATGACCGAGCTTTTTGATCAGTAACCATCGTTTCCTAAAAGAATACAATATTGGGCTGGGTAGTATCCAAAACCCGTCGAAGAGAGGCTGCTTTAAGGGGGCCTCCAATCCCTCTAAGGTTTAGGGACAACAAAATCATTATTTGGCCCTTGCTAGGGCATTCACTACTCTAAGTGCCCCACTGTCTGAAGAGGAGGGATCTAAAACTAAAGGACTACTCGACTATGACTATAATTTCTTTTTTGTGCTCCTGGTCTTGATAGGGGAATGCTCAATGGCAATTCCACGAGACCAAGAGAATTCCTTAGAGGGGTCAGCACGATTTGAAACCGGGTATTAACCTCTCGAGTGAACGAGACCGGGTTAATAACCATATTGCCGAAAAAAGAAGGCAATTGTGGGGGGGCTTATGTGATGGAGAGTTACGATCTCTGAGGTAAGGAATCAATGAGTCAAGTACCTCCGTTAATGAAGACTCTCCATCCTCAGATTCCTGATACCTTGGAATTATTACCAGCTCATCAAATGAAGAACGGGTAGGAAGCACCATAGTTGGCCTGGAGGGTAGAGTTTCAGGAGAAGGGTGTCTCGACACGAGAGAGGGTCTCGACAACGGAGTGTGAGGAATCTCTCGAACATAGTCCTTCACAATGGGAAAAATAATAGAGTCTCCAGATAGCAGAAAGTTAGGGTCCAGACGGGGAGGAGAAGTTACAGGCCTATCCTTCCCCTTCCCCGGTGAAGGTACCTCAATAGAAAGTAAAGAGTTCAATAACGGGGAGGCGTTCAATTAAGATTTTTCCAGTAATGACAGAGAGTTATACAAAACCGGAAAGTATAGTTGTAACTTACCAGTTACAGAAATCTCTCGAACCGGCGAGGACAGCGACGCTGTCCCAGGATAGCTGCATTCATTCCAAGCTAATAAACCCTCCTCCTCAAGATCTTCTAAATCTCTGTGAAGTGTTGTGTCTTCTGAGACTTCGTCGTATTCACCCTTACCCTTACAGTTCCTTCTCAGGTGACTCGTTTTGTGACAAATACTACAATGGAAAGGGATTCCGAGGTAATCTAATCTCTGGGTGATCCTTCTGCCTCTCCAGTCAATCTCAATGAGTTATGGGAGTCCCCTGTGGACATCCATCTCCACCAATATCTTTCCAATATTTCTGCTAGAAGCCGTGAGTAAATTTTCCTCCAATGAAATAAAAGTGCCTAAAGAATTACCAATAGCGACCAAAGCAGCTTCGTTCCAAAATTGGAGGGGTAGACCAAGAAGCAATACCCACAAGTGTCAGTACTGGAAATATTCAGTGTCTGGATTGAAAGCTAAGCACCATCGCTTTAACATAAGGCTAGAGCCCCCAAGAGCCCACTTCTAAGACAGAAGCAATGTCATATCTTCGGGCTTGTTGCAAATAATGCCTACCCAACCTTTGGTGAGTTTGACAAATTTTGGCTTATATCCTAATAACAGCTTCCAAGTGTTTTCAACCCAATCCAACAATGAAACCTTACAGAGATAACTGTAAGAAAGTCTACCAACAAGTCCGCACATAGATGGACTACAAGTTTCAGTCAAGCCTACATCAGATCCTAAGACCATTTTGTGAATGGTTTTCTTAGCCTTCCACTGTCTTCTGCCAACCCGGGTAGAAAAAACTACTCTTCTACCTTCCTTTGACTGCAAAAGAAGGTTCTTCCCCTTACAGTGTTCTTCCCTCCACAATGCCTCTGGCGTTTTACCAATCGTCGGTGCAAAACCCAGTAAATGCGCAGGGTTTTCCTTTGAAAGATGTGAAGTATTAGGATTAAGACTTAAGCTCGAAGGTGAAGTGAGTAAAGGATGAGTAAAGGACGGAATAAAAGGGTCAGAAGCTCTGCACACTGTATCAATCTTGTCAAATAGACCCGCTTCCCTCCATAGCTCCTCGTCAGCCACATTCATCAATGTGTTGATGTGAACTTCCACTCCTGGCGTTATCTGAGTGGCCATAAGATCCACCTATATCTCCACTAAGCCCTTATCCCCATACGAATAAGAGAAGATTGATAAGAGCCATAGATGTTAGTTGGAGAAATTAAAAAATTAATGACAACAATAATAGCTCCAGACTGCAAAGACTCAACCCCCAAGGGAAATAACTACCAGTTTCTAAAAAGGACAAAAACCGTCAGTCACTATTCTAAACAGGAGTGAGAAGACAGGAGAGTAGCCATAAGTCAGAAAAAATCCTAAGGGAAAAAGATTAAAAAGTCTAAATAAACAAGAAGTAACCAATTGGGCCTCAAAATTAGAAATAAGTAGCAGAGTTCAATAATAGCGGCCTAGAATCCTACTCGAGAAAGGTTCTATAGTCATAACTCTACTCCACTCCTCCGCCTCGATTGTCTTACTAGCCACTGTACCAATCACCATTGTTGAGAAAAGAATTCCCACCCAGTTGCAGGTTTCAAATTTTTCCAAAACCCTCTTAGTGTGGATGACAACTTTCAATATAATCATAAGTTGAATCGTAAAAAAATAGCCAAAATTAAACTAATACAAAATAGATTAATACACTAATGTCGTTAATATATGCCCCCACACGAACATAATAATTTAAAATAATATATATAATTTTTATACACCATTGAATAACTCAAGCAACTTTTTCTTTAAGAATTTCATGTATAAGTTCATGTATACGTTTCATACACTTAGGTAACATTTCTCTAACAATTTCATGTATAATTTTTATACACCACTACAAAACTTTAAGGGTAAATAAAAAATGAAAATAGGTTAGATTTTAAAGCAAAAAAATAATTTTATTTTTTCATAATTAAAGGTAAATAAAAATGAAAATAGGTTAGATTTTAATTTTTTATTTTTTTTTCATAATTAAAATTAATATAACTTGGGATTGTTTTTTTTTACAATTTTATATATAGATATATTTAATTAGTAAATAAAAAATTATAGCCCTATTTTTCATAATAAAACTTAAAAAAAAAAACATATGGAAATTAATTTATGTATTTCATTTAAGTGGGAATGTTGTGGAGCTTACATTTATTATAGATTTCTTTACAAATTAATAATTTCACTATTCATTTAACTAAGTGGGAATGCCATTGAGTTCACATTCATTATAGGATTGTGTTTCAAATTAATAATTCACTTCTTAGTAATGTTACGGATACCAAGTGATGGTAACAACATTTTTACATAGGTTCATAATAGTACTAATTATGTTCAGAAATTCACACATGCTAATGAAGAAACCATGGATTCTCATATGCAACTTGATCCTTTATTCCTACCAATACCCCTTGGCTCTAAACTAGAACGAGTACCTTTAGAGAGTGATTATCTTGCATAGATTCAAACACTCTGCATGTGATTGATTGTTGAGAAAGAAATCTCAAAGTAATACTTCTTTAAGCAAGAATTGGACTAATCAATCTATAATGTATTCCTCTTAAAAGAAGACTAGGATTGATATGTGGCATATTCCCCCCTTCATTAGAGGAGGAGTAGGGAGAGCTTGGCTAGCTTTATTTTATCTCTGGGTACCAAGAGAAAACAAGTCATTGTTGCATGAGGTAGTGTCACTCACTTGGAGACAACCATGTCCCTCTATTTCCACTTGTTGAATTCAAAATATAGAAAAGATTTTTATAAAAAACACACATGATAAACCTTGATTTGTCTATTAATAGGTACAATTATTTTAAGCATTTTAATGTTTTTGGAAGGATCTATTTATTCCCAATACCATACCCTCGTTCAAATCCATTCCACCACAAGGGGGTCAAGGCTTATGTTGTGTCTAATTTACATGTTCAAACATGTAATATGGGCAACCCAAATTCTATTCCGATGTGTATTGTGAGTTAAAATACACTTTATACGGGTGATGTTCAAAGTGTTTTTGTCCCTATCATACTTATCAACTTGAGAAGTATGAATATGAAGTACTTACTCAACTTGAGAACGCTATTTGGTATGGATATGAAGTACTTGTTCAACTTGAGAAAGTTGTTTGGTATGAATAGTGTTTGTCACAACAACTTGTTGGTAAAATGTTTGAAACAACTTTTGCACAATTTTTAACAAATTGCCTTACCATTAGGTCTTAGTAATATTAGGAGGCGTTGACAATTATGTTTGAGAGGATTTTTTATGGAAAATCTAAGAAAAAATAATCTTAATTTTGAAATTCTTTGATATATACATTGTCGAACACAACATATTTGTAATCTCTTAAAAAAACTCTTGCATTACCTATACATTGTCAAACACAACATATTTGTAAGCTCTTCAAAGAAACCCTTACATTGCCTTTTCATTAAGAAGAGATAATTCAATTTTTTTTTGAGATCTATCATAGGGTGATCTTTCACTTTGAATGTGAAACTCGAGATTCAATTATTGCTACAAAGAGAAATATTTAGTTAAAGGTGGAGATTCCTTCACATCAAGAACCACTACTTTTCACTAAAAAAAAAAAAGTAATTAAATAAAATATGTTCACTATGTGACTACAATATTAGATAAGGATTTCACTTCGCTTGTGTGAAGGCACCTAAAACAAAGGGGCAAGTTTCTTTGTTGATCTTTTAAAAACTCCCATACTAGGTGGGGTTGTTAAGGACAAGGCTTCCTCTTTCAAATAAATTCTCCTTTGCTTGAGAAAAGTTTAGGGTAGTGTACTTCTACCCAATTCCTCCTTGGTGTTAAACAATGACCCTAACCTAGCATTGTATGTGGAGAATGTTGCCTTAGTCACAACACTTAAGCTTGATCCAAAATAAGTCGACAATGACGATAAACATTTCCTCTCTCATGACATTAATTACAAGTTCAATTATTTAGACTCTTCACACACAAATACAAGCAATACAAGGTGGAGGATATAACCGTTATTTGTCCACATGCAAACAACTTTTTCACTCTGGAGCTTGATTACCTATGGGACATAACACATGTTGTCAACAAAGGGATTTCATTTATTGATGGGATTGGATTATTTACTATGGAAACATAGCTTCAACCCATATACAAAATCTCTAACAATGGTCTCGATATGGGTTGAATTTCCTAATCTCCCTTTGGAATATCGTGGTTGTGTGACTTTAACAACTATTAACAATTATTTGGTATATTCATCTCCTTGGCCTTAGAACCCAATGATTATGTGTTTACTGTTAGAAAGTAATGGATGTGCTCGTTTAACCATAGACAATATAGCAATATTGTCACCCAACCATAGGCCGAAGCCACCCCTGAGCACCTTAACATTGACAGAGAATGATTCCAGAAGCAAACCAATAGCCAACCATGAATAATGCATCAAGCAAAGATAACCAAGACTGATCAGAAAGTCCAATCTTAACCAATAGAAAGTCCGAGCCTAAACCAAGAATGCAGATTGCAGCAGCTGTCGGCCGCAGTTGCTCCCCAGACTTGCGCACTTGCCCAGTTTATGTAGTGGGCACTTCTTTCCAGCTGAAATTTCGAGGTGTGTGTACCAAATGAGGTCTGGCTACTTATATTTATATTGTTTTCCTGAGTTGTCCGGATCAACTTCTCATTCTGGAGACTAAATACTTAATATTAAACATTTTCTTGGGCGCCCTGTCTTCTAGGGTTATGTTCAATGCTTTAGGGTTTCTTCTTGCTTCCCGGAATATTCTATTCTCATAAGGGTTGCCACGTGGAGGTAAATACCTCTCGCAGCTACCATAATATCTAACTCTTCCTCCTAGCTAGGGAGGTATTGAAGGCAATGGTCTTGAGCACAAACATACCATTGAACTGGTAGCATCATCATAGTCGTACAAACTATCTCATGATTAGATCACAAGCACCATCATCACTATCATATGATAGCATCAACTGCATCTTCTCTCGAAGCCATACTCTATATGAGTAGTCAGGAATGATGCTGAATAAGTCACTCACTCCACAAAGTGATACAAGGATCATTCTTCTAATCTGGACATACGTTAGAGACCATTCCTATATGAATGTCAATCTAGGACTATTTTCTAATCAAGTTATAGAGATCTCTCTGAACCTGTATGCCTTAGAAAATATCAGTCTTGAACCATTTTCCTAATCGGGCCACAATCTGTGCCTTAGGAAAATACAAGTCCATGACATGTCAACAAATTGTCAACTTGGACCATTCTCCACAGAGAGAATACCTATCCACTAGCAATCTGTTCTATCTAGACCATTATCTGCCTGGAGAATGTCCACAAGCACACTGACTATCCATCTAGCTGATAATCATCCATGAGCTATTTGGACTATTATTCTCAAGTATAGAAGAATAACTGTCTTGATTTCTGAGCCTTGACCATTCACCTATCTGGGCCATTTCTCCAGCACTAAACAAAGTGCAACCTGGAGAGAATGAGTTTTCCCTAGGGAATGTTTGTCCCTGATTGTTGAACCTGGACCATTCCTCCAGCACTAAACAAAGTGCAACTTGGAGAGAATGAGTTTTCCCTAGGGAATGACTGTTCGGACCATTTCTTAAGGAAATGATTGTCCTGCACCAACCTCCAAAACAGACCATTCTTCGAAATTGCTCACAACTGTGAACTTCAAAAGAATGATTGCCCAACGAGGCATACCATTCTACTTGACCATTACTGAGAGTGAATTCCAAGAAGAAAGATTGTCCTAGACCATTCCCCCACACTGAACACAAGGGGAATCACTATCTATGGTACATCAACAATCTATCGAACCATTTTCATTACGAAAATGACTGTCCGATCTGGACCATTTTCCTAACTGGAAAATGCCTGTCCGTCAGAAATCTCAAACCACTTTTCGAACTGGAAAGGAACTGCTCATCCTGGACCATTTTTTGAACTGAAAAATGACTATCCATAAATCGATAACACATCAATGCTCCCTCCCAACCTGAGAGTCATATCTTCCATTTTCAATAAGGAAGTCGTCTCCGCGAGCTTCATCTTGTTTCTTGAGTACACAAACTTTTTCATATTGGACAGAGGCTTTACCAAAATGTCTGTTATCTACTCATTTGTGGAGATATATTGGAGAACCACTTCTCCTTTCTAGACTTCATCACGAAGAATGTAATGCTGATCTCAATGTACTTTGGTCTTTCTTGAACACTAGTTTTCTCTGAAGGCTTCATATAGCTCTGATCATTATAATATATCATAGTTGGATTAAGCTCTTTTGTTTCTTGTTAGCTCATAACATCGTGGCAAGGCTCAAATTGTAACATATCCAAGTGGCACTTCTTCTGTCATCATGAGAGTTTGTCATGGATTAGCAATCCATCATCCTGGACTTCTGAGTAACCATTCTAATACAATATAGAATTTTTTCACCACGCTTTTGTTGTGCATTGGAGGCTCTGCACCAAGTTGTTTGAATCCATACAAGATCTTCTTCCATATGCATACAAGGGTCTCTTTCTTGTATACTTCAAAATCTTGAGGTTGCTCTATATACACTTATTTGTTCAATTAATTTGTCGAGGAGAACAATCCTTACATTCATCTGATGTAATCTCCAACCCATGAATGTTGCATAAGATATAATGGCTCAAGTAGAGGTATGTTTGGTTACTGGAACAAGCTATCATCATACTCTTCTCCCTCCATCCGGGAGAACCTTTAGTTCTGAATCTTGCAATGCTTCCATTCATAAGTCTTTCATACACTGTTCTTCATCACAACTTCCATTTCTTCTGCTTGATTGCTTCTAGTGGGTTCAAACCAAGCTCGTAGTCTTGTGATTCTCGATATCATGACTAGTTGTTATGGATTTTCTTTCTCTCTTGGAATCTTCATGTTCTTCCTTATGTTTCTCTTTAGATCTTGGGTCCATGGAGTTTTCTATAGATTCCATGCCCTGAAGATTCCAACTTCTTCCTTTCATCATAAGATCATGGATGTGGATGGACAACCATGGATACTTTAAGGCTTCTTTTCGAAGAAGACTTCTTCTATGGTTAAACTGAACATATGTTTCTTTTCATGGCTGCTACCATCAATGGGAACATGGATAGATACTTCACAATCCTTGATGGATCATATTATTTAGGATTTTCTCCCTCCTAATCCTTGATTCATGCATGAATGCATGCTCTTCTTTTGGAATTATATAATCGGCTCCCTCCAACTAAGAGAGTCCACGCTTTCGTCTGCATCCTTATTGCCTTCTGCAAAGTGTCACAAGTCTTTTTCCAATTTCCTTTTGATTGCCAACTTCTTTCTGTTTTTACTTCTTCCAGGTTTCTTCAAGTTTGATTTTGATTTCGGCTTATCTTGTAGCTGTTACTTATGTTAATAGCTTCCACATGAATTGTTACCAAGGGTTGTCGATGTACTTCATCTTTTCGTGTGATAGCAATCCTTATCTTGTTATTCTTCCATATGTATTGTTTCTCTTTGAACATCTTA